>LOJH01020061.1:0-20922 GCA_001685095.1 Ellobius talpinus
CGCTCTGGCAGGATCCAAGCGGCGAGTACGCAGGGCGAGGCGGACACCTGAAGACATCACCACAGCCAGAGGAGGATGGCGGCGGCGATTGGCCAGGTGCCGCTGTGTACGCGGGCTGCGCCGGCTGGAGCGGCCACACTGCCCTCCGGACTGGCTCCCCTAGTTCCGAACCGGCGCCCGGCTCTAAGGCGCGATATCCCGCGCTCCCGCCTCGGGGACAGTCCCGGAGGAACTGCTGCCTGGGGACTCGCTGGGGTGGTGGTGGGGAGGAGGAGCAGAGCCTGAAGGGGCACTCCTGCTTGGCTGACAATCCGGGGAGAAGGCAGTGGGGGTGCCGTTATGCAACAGGCAGCTAAGCGGGGCTTTTTGGTAGAATCAGGAGAGTAGGAGGATACGAAAACAGATGCAGGCGAAGGGGGAGTGGAGCCTTGAAGGTGAGTGATGACAAGAAATTTCTGTGCGGGAAGAATGCAGAAGGTGAGGTGAGGTCAGCAGAGATGGTTAAAGGGTGGCTAACTGGGTGGAGTTCTTCCCTAACCTCTGAAATAGTGCGGAGAAAATTTTCTGTAGGTTCAGTGTACAAGTCAAGTGGAATGGAATTCCTCTACTGTCCTAGAAGAGGAATGGGCAGGATTTAAAACTTGCCAAAGAATGAGGGAAGAAGATTGAGATTTAATGTGTTTCAAAAACAGTTTGCCAAACATCGAAAATACATATTGTTAAAAGCAAACATTAAGTAATTGAGATCGTTGTTGAGTAACATTTCTCTTACTAAGATTATTAGTAAAGCAGCACAAACATGGGAAGGTCAGAAAAGTAGATTTGACACACTTAATGAATTAATGAAACCAATACTCAGTAAAATGTAAATTGTATTTTCTTTTGCCTCCCAGTATTAAGGATAGTAGTTTATCTCAGACTACTTTTTAACTGTTACCCACACTGGAATTTACTCAAGCATAAAGCGGTGTAATTACTGAAAATCTTTTACAGTGATAGCAAATAGCAAACTATAAATTGTGAGTAAATTCAATAAAAATGAAAGTTCTGCAGGACTAAGCAGGAAAGAGTTTTGAGAGGTATGTAATGTCTCTTGGTATGTAAAAGATGAGCAATTTAAAAAAAAACCTTGTAACCTTTTTTGGTCGTGTTGAAGTGGTAAGTTGTGTGAAAGAGAAATGAAAACGTTTATTGAGGACTATCTTTCCCTGGTGCCCAAAGTTCCCATTTTGGGGTCATCAGAAAGATTCCAGTGATTGGTTAGTTTGACTCTTGATCTCAGTCTCTGGAGATGAGAGCCTATCTGGAGGCCTTTCTAGCCCTTGCTTTCCTGCTAGTGGTAACACTCTACTCCTTGTGAGACCATGGCAGATAGGCCCTGTGTTCCTCAGACAGAAATTCTCTTAAAGTGATGAGAATTCACTTGCCCCAGTGCAGCCTGTAGAGCATACATAGGTAAGCCGAAAACTTTCTGAACCTTGAAGAATGTCATCACTGCCCACATGTTTTTCTCTGAAGATGTTTCTAAAGACGTCTTTAGCCTAGGGGTATAGCTCTGGGTTAAGAGGAGGCTGGTGGTAGAGGGTGTGCTTTGAATATACAAGGCTCTGCATTTATTCCTTGGTCCCAGCTTCAGAATACTAACACTGATAAAACAGGAAGGAAGAAGACTTTCTATTCCTTTTATACTTACGCCCAATACCAAATCATGAAAATTATTCTTAAGTCTTTATAAAAAGCACGACATAACTAAGTCAACATAACTTACCCAGACTACATCAAGGACCATCTGGCTGTACAGGGCCCTGGGACGTTTTATTCAAAATATACTTCTAAACCAAGACTCTGTTGTTGGACCTGTAGTCTCATCTATTCAGAAGGCTTATGTGAGAAGATCATTTAAGCCTAGGGGTTCAAGGCCAGCCTGAGCAACATAGTGAGAGTGTATCTCAGAGTTTTAAAATTTGTCAAATTACTGAACAAGGCTCAAAAGATTTTCAGATGTTTCGTATGATTTTGAGATTATGGTTTTGTTAAGTAGGAGATGATAGGAGATGATAGCCAATCTAGTTTGTGAATATTATGATTTGATTTTTTTTGTTTTATTTATTTATTTAAAATTTTTGAGGCAGGGTTTCTCTCTATAACCGTCTTAACTATCCTTGAACTCACTTTGTAGACCAGGCTGACCTCAAACTCATTGAGATCCACCTGCCTCTGCCTCCCGAGTACTGGGATTAAAGGCTGTGCCACCACCGCTCTTCCAATGATTTGTTTTTTCTTTAAGAATAGTTTTATATTTTTATCAGAATATATATATATATTTTCAGTTGTGTGCATGTGCATGCTTGTGTGCATTTGTGTGGATACCAGAGGTAGGTGTCAGGTGTCTTTCTCTGTTGTTTTTCACCTTATTTTTTGAGACGGGGTTTCTTACTGAATGAATTCTACTAGAATGGCTAACCAATAAACCTCTGGGTCTCCGTCTTCCAGTGCTGGAATTTCCTGTTTTTGCTGTTACTTATGTGCAGGGAATTGAACTCAGATCCCCATGCTTGCATGCCAAGCACTTTACCAAATGAACTATTTGCTCATCCCTAGTTTTTTGTTTTTGTTTGTTAGGTATTATTTTCTTGAGACAGGATCCTACTATGTAGCCCCTGGCTGATTTGGAACTTGCTATGTATTCCAGGTTGACTTAGAACTTTCAGCAATCTTCCTGCCTTTGCTTCCTGAGTGCTATGTATGGTTCTAAACAACTAATACCAAAAAAATTTTAACTGGCTAAAATGCTCCTCCTCTCCCTAGGACACACTCTTCCTGGTCCCTTAGAAATACTCCACAGTGTAATTGTGTTTTAAAGCCCTTATTTTAAAAGTTGAGTGCAGGAACATCTCATACCTTAAGGTATTCTCCATTCTGATGGAACTGACTAAGCATGAAGACTGACCAGGCCTGTTTTGACTATATGAGACTTCTCTGTATGGTTTACCATCTTTGAGCTGATCATAGCTCTCATATATTATCTTTATTTTTAGAACTAGAAGTGTTAAATTCAAGTACTGGCTACTGAATTTGTAGCCTACACTGAAATGTTTTAGCTTTACAGATAGACTTTAATATTAAAATACAATTAGGCCTGGAGGGATGGCTCAGCCGTTAAAGGCTAGGCTCACAACCAAAAATATAAGAGTTCGGTTCCCAGCACCCATGGCTGTCCTTCCAGGTACTTAAATAAAAAAGATTAAAAAAATAAATAAAATTTTTAAGTTTTATTTGATTTTATGTAATACATGCTGGTGTCTGTGGAAATCAGAAGAGGGCTTTTGGTCCCCTGGTTTATGAATGGTTATGAACCACGGTGTGGTTTCAGGGAACTGAATCTGGGTCCTCGGCTAGAGCAACAGGGGATTTTAAGTACTGAACTGTCTATCTAACTCTGACTTTTAAATTGTAGTCTTTGTACACATGTTTGATATGATGTGTGATTATAATTGTGTTCCCTTTTGGATAAATTTATGATAACAGCTTTTGTAAAAGTAAAGGAGAAAGTAAAGTATCCTCAAAGGAGCAGTTTCAAGCTAGTTGGCTCTTAGAAATTGAAGGTTTCTCAGAGGACAGTGTCACCTGCAACATTAAGAAGTTCTTTCCAGCAGTTCCTCTTGTGTTAGGCAGTAGAGCAAGACATCTCTGAGAAGGACGCACTAGGTAATTTAGCAGTGGCTAATAATGGCCCAAAAGTCTATCTTTGTCATTGCTGCTGTATTCCTTTGCTTTGCTTGTTCTCAAGACCTTTTAAATGGCTATTGGTGAGGTGCAGATGAACCATATCTACTAGGGTTCTCTATCTCCTCAGCAGTTTTACTTCATTATAGAGTGTAGATTATAGATAGGAGACTGAGCTTGAAATGACCGACAAAAACGTGTTTTGATAACATAAAGTTCTATAAGAAATGTATAGTCTTAAAGAAACACGTGTGCACATTTACAAATGATTGCTAAAATCTGCTGGAAGGTGCTAGGTGTGGTGGCATATACTGTAATCCCTGCACTTGGGAGATGGAATTGGCAGGAAAAAAAGTCAAGGCTGACCTCATCAACAGAGTGATTTTGAGGCCAAAATGGGATGCATGAGCCCCCATGTTAAACAATCCTTGGAAGAAAATTCATAATACTTCTGGGTCTTTCTGGACTTTTCTAAGACCGTAAAAGTCAGTGAGTCATTTGACCTACTAATTAAATTTTTATTGTTACTTTTGCATCAAGGTCTCACTTTTTAGGTCTGATTTAGATTTCAAACAGTTTTCCTACCTCAGCCTCCTAAGTTTTGGGTATATGCATCATGCTTGGCTTTAAAAAGCCTATCATTGGTGTGTAGATTGTGTCTGCTTACTTCTCATTCTCTAGTGGGAAGTGCAGGCCCTCTTTGTGTGTTACTGTATCACATAGAACCTGTCAGTGTTCACTAAGGATTAGAAGGTAAGGCTTATTTAAAATTAGCTGGTAGTTAACCATTCAGTGGCTGTAATTTCTTAGTAGTAAAAACATGATGAGTCTTGTGTGTTTGAGATGAGCCATGAAAGCCCTTTATTTATTTTGAGATATTTAAGATGAGATTCAGGATGGAGGAAAGTGTGTTTGGTGGGAAAAGAGGCCTCATTCCCACCTGTGTTGGGGTTTATTATGTATGATTTTGAGTAGTTCTAAGATCATGAAGAGCTGCAGAAAGATCAGTTTAGGGCAGAAAGTGTCAGTCAGTTGTAGAGAGCTTATCTGGTATGTCAAAACTTGTATTTAATCCCTAGAACTGTTGTTCAAAAGTCAATTTGCATGTGTTATCCTAAATTTAAGCAGATTGGCATTCATCTCCTTGTTTTAAATTCATCACATGTAGGGACACCTGTTTTCTTACCCTTGTTTTTACTGTTGACTACTGAAACCCACCTCGGTCTTGAACTTGATCCTTTTGCCTCTGACTCTCCAGCATCTGGGATTACAGGTATGTTTCTCCAGTTATTCTCAAGTATTTACTATCAGTTAAACTAATATTTTCTTCATATGCATTTCTGTTTTCTAATGAGGCATACTAGTGAAAGTGTTTTTCTTTCTTTTGACTTTGTAGGTAAATATTATGTGGTTTGTTATAAAAATTGAGGCTTTTAAGTTTATTTGATTCCTCATCATAGCTAATTGATGAAGATAAAGTGCAAATTGGGTATCAGTTCCTGTGTTATCTTTTGGGCTTTGCACCTATGTCTGTGACATTCTGCATTAAAAACACTCCAGGGTCTTGGCAGTGAAGAGAGTGAGAAACCAGAGATGATGACAATCTGTGGTCATCTGTGTATAGTAGAAGTATATTCAAGGTGAAGACTTCTGTTGAGAGGAGACTCATTGATGCTAGACAAGGGTGAGCACTGTGGAAGGCTCCAAAGAGAACTGGCGTCTGAATAGAGGTTAGCGAGTAAAAGCATGTGGATAAGGTGAAGATGTTCTCCATATGCCACAGAGTGGCGGAATGGTTATGTGCTCAGAGACACAGATGGTTAGAAAGGACTGAAACACAGCAAAGGGCAGTGGGAAGTCCATGGAAATTTATTTTTTGTTAGCTAGAAATGGCCCATTGTGAAAACACACGCAAATGGTGACTTTTAGAAACTATTTGTTGTTTGATTTTTGTTTGTGTTTTGAAACAGTTTCAATATGTAGTCCAGGCTGCTTTGGAACTCATTTATGTAGGTTAAGTTTTCTTTACACTCTAGAAACCCTCCATGCTCTTCGGCCTGACTGCTGGATTATACATATGCCCCACCTTGCTTGGCTGGAAATTTTTATATTGGCTCTTAACAGTTGTTTTGCTTTAAGCTAGCTTGACTTCACAGTATGTATGTGAATTTCACATACTGTGGTTATAAAATGCCAGCAGTAATTGTCTTGAAGCATGCCAGGAATGGGAAGATTTGTGTTACCAGACTGTGCTTAGTGCTCTGTGCATTCATTTGGACTGTGAGGTCGAGAAAGTCTGTATTGCCAGATCAGAGTGGGGAGGTTGTTATCAACCCACTTCTTTGTGTACAAGGCTTAATTTACATGTATCAGATTCAATCTGAAATTAATTAGTAATTATTTCTATTTTTTTACAATTTAAAAACAACTGCCAGCCGCACACCTTTAATTCCAGCACTCGGGAAGCAGAGGCAGGAGGATCTCTCTGAATTTGAGGCCAGCCTGGTTTACAGAGTGAGTTCCAGGACAGCCAGGGCTGTTCTCAACACAGAGAAACTCTGTCTCAGAAAAAACAAACAAACAAAAAACCTTTGGAAATAAATAAAAACATCACATTCCAAAATCAGCCAGACCCAGAGACTAAGTGAGAATTGTCATTCAAATCAGAAACTTGAAACTTCACATTAAATATTACATTTCTCAGTACTGCATATGTGTTATGCACTGCATCTTGCTTTTAGTTGATTCTAGATATAGTCAAGTTGACCAACAAGATTAGCTGCCACAGAAGGGATGCTAGGGCAGTTATGAGTGTAAGGACTGAACACATGTAATTCAGACAAATGTTTTTGTTTATGATTTCTTTCTTTTGGTGTTTTTTAGAGAAATATGAAACACAATGGGAACAGAAACTGTTTGAATAGAAGAAGTAGGTTTGGTTCTCGAGAAAGAGAATGGCTGAGAGAAGATGTGAAGAGAGGCTGTGTTTACCTTTATGGAGCAGACACGACCACTGCCACTACAACCTCCACCTCTTCCTCTTCCTCCACATCCTCCTCTTCTGACTTACATCTTGTCCTTTGCACAGTAGAGACACCAGCATCAGAAATATGTGCTGGAGAGGGAAGAGAAAGTCTCTATCTACAGCTTCATGGAGACTTGGTCAGGTGAGGTCTGAAGGGTTTTCTTGTTGTTCATGTTTTGTTTTGAGTCAGGAGTGTCCTCTGTGCCTTGTGGTGGTCTCAAACTCACAAGTCTTCTGTCCAGCCTCTTCAGTGCTAGGATTGTAGGCATGCACTATTACTCTGAGCTGAGCTGAGTCTTAACTGTGATACTTCTGTGATACTAGTAACATGCATTTCTGATTGGAGGTGGGCTTTAGGATTATAATCACACTCTGTAACTTATGGCGATTTTGGAGTCAATGGGCATGAAAAAGATTTGTCTTTGGAATATTTAATTATTTTAAAAAATTACTGGTTTTTATGTAGTATATCCACATGTTTATGTACATGTAGAGGGCCAGAGGTTGATGTCAAGTGTATTCCTCTATTTTTAAAGATTTATTTTTATTTTTAATTATGTTTAGGTATGTGTATTTTCATGTGTGTATGTGCACATGAGCTGCCTAACCGGGTGCTGGGAACCTAACTCAGGTACTCTAGAAGAGCAGTGAGTGTGCTTAACTGCTAAGCCATTTTGAGATAGCTGCTCAACCCGGAACTCACCAACTGCTAGACTGGCTGGTCAGTGAGCCCTGGACTGTGTCCACCAGGCACTGTCCCCTAGTGCTAGTGTCATAGGCATGTGTCTGTCATCATACCTGGCCTGTGCGTGGGTGCTGGGGCTCCAAACTCAGGTCTTCATGCTCACATGGCAGATACTTTACTGACTGAGCATCTTCCCAGACTCTCATTTTATGATTCTAGAGTTTAACGCTATAATGAAGGAAAACTTGATAGTTCTTCTATTTGGAATACACTGTAGGTCCTACATACAAATTTAAACATTTTAAAAATTACCTTTGGGGAAGTGTAAATAGAACAAAATTGAAGTATACAAAAGGGTACAGAGTGAGAAGTCCTTTTCCGTCTGCCATTCCTCAGCCATCCAGGCCTTTTCATTGTTATTATCAGTTTGTTATACATCCAAGCATACATGCTCTTGCCTCTAGATCCACATTTTAAAACCAATGATGCTGTATACGACACATTGTTGACTTCATATCTGAGATATTTCCATTTTCATATAAGCATAATTTATTTACTGACTACATGACTATCCCACTTTATGGGTCACCATAGTTTTAACTAATCTCCCTTAATATCTCATTATGGATCTTAGCCTGCTACCCGTTTTTAGCACAGCAGACAGTGCCACAGCTGAATTCCTATGTGCCTGCTGTCTCACAGAGAAGTGTCTCTCTGGAGGCTAAGCCCATAGATGCACAGTATCCTTGGTCAAAGGATAGGACCATTTATAATTTTGATAAATATTTTCAACTTCTTCATAGAGGTTATATTTCCATCTAAAATATAAAAATAAGTACTTGACTGCTCTTCCAGAGGATCTAGGTTCTTTTCCTAGCACCTACAGGGTTGTTCTCAACTGTCTGTGACTCCAGTTTCAGGGAATCCAACACCCTCTTCTGGCCTCCTTGGGAATCAGGCATGTACATGGTACATAGGCAAACATGTAGACAAAACATGCATACATACAAAATAAATTCTTAATTAAAAAGATCCCTGAAATAAAATATTATAGTATACCCATTTCTTTCTGAAATGCTTTAACATTTATTTATTTATCAATTTATTTATTTATTTTAGTTTCTTGAGACAGGGTTTCTATTTGTAAACACCCTGGCTGTCCTGGAACTCACTCTGTAGACCAGACTGGCCTTGAGCTCATGGAGATCCTCCTGCCTCTGCTCCTGAGAGCTGGAATTAAAGGCCTGTGCCACCACCGCCTAGGTAACATTAAGTTTTATATGTAAATGTAGACACATACTCTTGCATGAGCTGAACCTGCTTATAAAGGATAATAGTTATCAATTTTTGTTTGTTCATTTATTTACTTAAGGTTCTGGGTTTAAACCCAAGGCCTCAAACATTAGACAAGCACTGTACATTGAGCTTTCCAAAGAAAATTGTTTTCCAAGCCTACTCGAAGCTGAATAGGAAGTTTTTTGTTTGTTTTTGAGACACGGTTTCATATAGCTGAAACTGGCCTTGAATTTCTGATCTGCCCTCTACCAAATGCTAGGATCAGAGGTGGGCACCACCATTAACAGGCTCAAATAGGAATTTTGCTATTCTGTTGTTTTAGTATTTATTTCTCTTAATGGGTGAAGTTGAACATATTTTCACAAGATCAAAAGTAATTTGTGTCATGAATTTTTATATAAATATTGATAAAAAATAGTTGTGTAGTTTTACAATGTGCATTTGGACTCTTTAATTCAATTTAAAAAAGCATTTGTCCTTTAAATGTTTCCCTCTAGTTTTCTGCTTGTCCCAGTAGTGCACACTCCTCTAGAAACAGAATTCCAAGTTGTGGATTGAACATTATTGAAGCGCAGTGGAGAAGTGAGGCTACTCACACCTTAGAGGTGTGGTAATAGTAGTAACATCTTTAGCTGAGCCAAAAGCTGACACCTCTTTAAAAGTGTGAACTGAGGTTTACTGTGTATTCCTTTTAGGATCTGGATGAAATCCTGAAAAAGTAGATTGGCATTTGAGTGTTTTCCTTGTTTTCAAGTTAACTACATTTCCTAAATCCTTCTGTGTAACAAAAGGATCAGACTGGGTGATCCTTAGGCTCTTCTAAATCTTAACACTGATTCTGATCTAATTTTATCAGGTGGAAAGCCTCGACCTAGATTATAGCAGATAGTGGTAGATGGTGCTCCCTTACTTACTCATTTATTATTATTTGCATTGGAAGATGCCAGGAATGTGAAGAAACACCTCCTCCTTTACTTTCTTCCCACTAGTTGTGTAATTAGTTAAGAATTCAAATGTGATATAGTTTATTTACATATGAGAATGTAAACTGTAATTAAGGTGGAATGTTTATGTGTTGATCATTAATAGTGAAGTATCTCTTTGAAGATAAAATTTATTAGAAAATATTGAAAACACTATTGAATTTAGGATGAACAGAATGAGCATGCTTTCATTACTGGAATAAAAGCTCAAACAAGACCTTAGACATCCAAGGAGGAGGAAGAGACTGCCTGGTCTCAATTGTGATTATTTGTGCTAGTCAGTACTGTTAGTATATTATCCATTTTCTCATCGCAATTTACAAGAATTTTGATGTAGTCTCATTCCTTTCATGTGAGGAAGATTGATACTTTGACTAGCCCAAGGTCGGGCAGATACTGCTAGGCAGTTGAAATGACTGACATTTAAGGTGCCTGATGGATTTTCTTCCGAGTAAAAGGTCTTGGAGGAGAGGAGCTGGCACAGCAGCTCCCCTTATCCAGTTTTACTGTCCAATCATGTTTGCTTCCGGATCTTTAGGTCTCTTGCGTAGTTGTTAATTACTTGAGCTCTGGTCTTCTATTATCTAATCAGAAGTAGGTCTTTTCTTCAGAATAGCCCTTGTAAAGTAATTGATAATCGCTGAGGCAGTATTGTTTTTGAGAACCTCTTTTGCTGATTACCGAAGTGTTCTGTGTGTTCATTGAAGACATTTTGAAAAATGAAAAGGCATAAAGAGAAATAACAATATTCATTGTGTATGCTTTATGTAGATTACCTCATTAAATCCAGTCTTGTGAAGGAAACAGTTTCTATTATATAGGCATAGTAAATGATATTTGAGGGATTACTCTTAAGAGTAATCAGCTAGAAAGTGGTTGAGCTGGAGTTTGAACCCTGGCATTCTAACATCAAATCCCAATCCTCACAACCTATATTGGTAACTTTTTTTCACCAGATAATTTATTATTACACACACACTTTTTAACAATTACATATTTGAGCTCATAACATATATTCAATTTTATATCCTTATTCTCTTAGTATGAGATCATCTTAATTTTATTGTTATTAAGAATTTGACTTTAAACACCAGTTTTAATAGTTTCAGGCTATTCTATCTTACAGGTATGTTCTAAGTTGTTTAAAAATTGAATGCTGGGGACCAGGGAGATTTTAGCTCAGTGTGAAAGGTACTTGCTGCCAAGCCTGACAAATTAGATCCCTGATATTCACATAGTAGACATGCATACCATGGTGTATATTTATACACACACTAAATGTAAACTTTTTGCTTTTTTTTTGAGACAGGGTCTCTTTGTGTAGCATTTGGCCATCATGGAACTCACTCTGTATACCAGGCTGGCCTCAAAGAGATCTGCCTGCCTCTGCCTCCCAAGTGCTGGGATTAAAGGTATGCACCACCACCACCTGGCTTTTTTTTTTTTGAGAGCAAAGCTAGGCATGTTAGCACACACCTGTGATATCAGTATTTGGGAGGTGGAGGCAGGAAGATAGGAGTTCTTGGTCATCCTTCAGCTACATATGAAATTGGAGGCCAGCCTGGGCTACCTGAGACCTTATCTCCAAAACTGATAAAATAATTGAAATTTGATATACAGTAGTAGCTTAGGTTGTATCATGGAATGAAAAAGTATGGTTCAAATTGTGTTCCTGACAGTTGCCATGCAAGTATATAATGTTCTGTGTCTTATGGATTTGTAGAATGGAGAATATTTTCATTGTTTATCATGATGATTAAATCCATTGCACCTGATATGAAAAATGATGACTTAAGCTGGGTGGTGGCACACACTTTTAATCCCAATGCTTGGGAGAAAGAGACAGGTGGACTCTGAGTTGGAGGCCAGCCTGGTCTACAGAGCAAGTTCTAGGACAGCCAGGGCTGTTACACAGAGAAACCATATCTCAAACAAAAAACAAAGCAAAAATAAAAAATACAGATTCTAATTCAGAAGATCTAGGATAGTCTGAGGTCGTACTTCTAATGTGTTTGATTGGTTGTTTTTGTTGGATACGGTTTTTCTATGTAGTTTTAGTTGTCCAGGTACTCTTTATATTGCTCATTGTGGCCTTGAACTCACAGCAGTCCTCCTGCCTCAGCCTTGCCTTCTGAGTGCTCCAGTCACAGGCAGTCATCGCCACACTTGACTTTCGAGATAGTAGCCCAGCTAAGCTCTTCAGTGATGCACAACACTTTAGGTATCAATGAAGTAAACACTTAGAATATTGTCTGGTACTCATACATCCCACCCCACCCAGGGATGCTTGTGTGCTAAGCATGTGCTCAAGCCACTGAGCTTTTTTCCTAGCCTAGTGCTTAGTAAATATTATGTCCGTGGGTTGTTTCAAATCATTCAACTCTTAGAAATAGTGCTGTGCTAGCTAAACCACTGCTTGTGAACCTTGAAAAAAATATTTCCCTTTCAGTCTACTTATTTATCTATTTTACTGCTTTCTTTCAACAACAGGCTTGTGTGGTGGTTTGAATAAGAATGGCCTCCAGAGGCTCATATATTTGAAACTTAGTCACCAGGGAGTGGTCCTGTTTGAAAGGATTAGAAGGATTAGGAGGTGTGGCCTTGTGGAGGAAGTGTATCACTGGGGATAGGTTTTGAGGTTTCAAAAGCCCATGCCAAGCCCAGAGTCTCTTTCTGCCTAGGGATCAGAATGTAGCTCTCAGCTAGTACTCCAGCACCTGCCTACCTGTTCCCCATCATGATGATAATGGACTCTGAAACTGTATGCAAGCCCCCAGTTAAATGCTTTGCTTTTGTAAGAGTAGGTCATGGTGTCTTGTTGTCTGAGTTTCTGTCCTGCCTGGTTTCTGTCCTACCACCAGGTCCCACAGCTGTTTAGCCCCAAAGAAATTACACAGAGGTCTCCATAAGTTATAAACTGATTGGCCCATTAGCTCAGGCTTTGTATTAGCTCTTATAACTTACATTAGCCCGTTATTCTAGTATATGTTTAGCCATATGGCTCAGTACCTTTTTCAGTGGGGTAGGTCACATCCTGCTTCTTCGGTGTCTGGACAGGACTGGGGAGGAATCAGCTTCCTTCTTCCCAGAATTCTTCTGTTCTCACTGATCTGCCTCTACTTCCTGTGTGGTTGTCCTGCCTATGCTTCCTGCCTGGCTACTGGCCAATCAGAATTTATTTAAAATGTAATTGACAGAACACAGAATTGTCCCACACCAGTGTCTCTTCACAAACAGAACAGGGACTGAGACATCTTGTGACTCAGTGTACTAGAAGAGTTACTTACAGACTTACAGAATTGTAACATTTGGAAGACCCTTTAAGAGATCATCTACTAATGAAAGAAACAAGTGTGCCCAACCCAGTAGCACCTTCATATCCATCATATCCTTCATATATGTGTGCTGGGGTAGGTTTTTTTGGTTGTCTGACTGCTGGGAAGTTAATACCAGCGTTTATGGGGGTAGTGATAGAAAAGCTTAATATCGCATATGTGTAGCACACAGATTATTCTGTTCCCAAAGCCAGGAACTTCCAGTGGGAGTCACTGAGAGCATTTATTTTCTTTTTTATTTTGTGGAATAGGCCCAGAGAGTTAGGGTTAGAACTATGTTTCTGTAGTTGACAGATGGCAAAGTCTCATTTGGGACATAAGTATTTCCTTCCTGGTGTAGTCTTTACTTTGTGCTGTTTGGCCTGCCCTTTTTCTGATTTGCTGTTTAAGCAGCAAATGACTCATCAGCAAAGCTTAGTGCAATCATTTCCTTCAATCTGAAGTGTTGTAATAAGATCATACATAATGAAAACAGATTGCCCTTTGACTCTCTGTCTTGTATCTGCTTTATTCTTAGTGACCAAAATGACTAAGATGGTAAGTGTTTGATAGCCATCTTTTTAAGGTAAGCTCTGAGAAGTAATAGGATGTTTATAGCAGAAGATAATGCTGGAAGGATTTGGATTTCTGATTTCTAATCTTTCGATCACTTCTGAGTGACTTTCTACAGGTCATCAAAAGTTTGTTTCATATAGATAGATACACACCTATTAGACACACACACATCTATATCTGTACACATGCATTTTCTTTTTTTCAATGCAGTGATGAGGATCAAACTTAGGGCTTTGTAGATGTACACTCTCTACTACTCAGCTAAATTCTCATCCCTCTTTCCCACATTTTGAAGTAGAGTGAGATTCTGTTTCTGGATATGTTCCAGACTGTTGCTAAAACAGAGGAGAAGATTTGTCTTTGTATTTCACATGTCAGTCCTCTGTTTCTGAGATATAGCTCATATAGCTCAGGCTGGCCTTGAACTTGCCTTGTAGCCAAGAATGACTTTGACCATGAGTGTCACCTACCATCAACTACCTCCTACTGTTATCACCCCTGTGCTGGTTACAGGTTTGTGCCACTATGCCTGGCTTTCAGTACTATTTTAAGACTTTAAAAGAGAAAATGTGGTAGGCTGCAGAGCTAGCTCAGTCATTACTGTCCTGTAAATAGTAACCAAGAAGTAAATACAAGCATGAGGGCCTGTGTTAGATCCCCAGCCCAAGTAACATAACTGGGCATGGTGGTGCCAACTTGTATTCTGAGTACTAGAGATGTGGAGATGGGTTGATTTCTGGAGCTCACTGCCCAGCTATTCTAGTCTACTTGGTGAGTCTTGGCTTATGAGAGACACTATCTCAATGAAAAGGTATTGGAGGATGGTACTGGAAGAACAGTGCCCAATGTTGTCCTCTGGCTACTACACATGCAGACATGTGAACATGCAGCCATATACATATACTTGCACATATGAATATGCAGCGTGTTATATATTAGAAGATCAATATAATTTTTATTTTCAAACTTTCTTTTGCATTTTAATACTTACAAAATCAGCATACATCTTACAGTTGATAATGGTAATAGTTTGATAGTGTAGTTAATTGGCAGTGATTTTTCTCTCTTAATGTCTGTTCTGACACTATCTACTTACCTACAGTCCTTCTGACACTGGACTCACCAGGGTTAATGCTGACTTCAGAAATTAAGAGCTTGTCCCTGTTTGGTGGGCAGTGCAGGAGTCACAATATGGGAAATCCCTTCAATTAAAATTTACTGACATTAAAACATTTTGCCCAATTTTATACTTTAAAAAGCCCTTTTCACAATTAGTAAAAAGTCAGCATGTATTTTGGCTCAGAGTATCTCTATTTTTTTCTGTGGAAGGAATAAAAATTATATTAAAAAAAGAGAAAGAGGAGAGCTGGAAAGATGGCTCAGTGAATGCTACCAGCTGATTCCCAGGACCCTTGGTAGAAGGAGAAAACTGACTCCTGCAAGTTGTCCTCTGACCTGCACATGTGTGCCATGTGTATGCCTGCACACCCCTACTCCATGCACAGGCACAAACTAAATAAATGTAATAAAAATTAAAAGAAAAAAACCCAAAAGGGCATGGTTGGTCAAGCAAGAATGCCTTTATTTGAGGACATGTATAGGATCAAGATACATTCTATACATGCATGACATTGTAAAAGAATAAATGAAAGACACACACACACGTATACACAAACAAGAATGTTCTTATTTCAGAATGGAGCAGCTCTTCTGGGATCCCTAGTTTGCCTGCATTTCTGAATAACTAAATATAGATTGAAAGTTCCCATGAACTGCTCAAGTCCAGTAGTTCTCCAGAAGACTCAGTGAAGTGGGGAAAGTACTGCGGGCAGGATTATAGTTTGGATATAAAGGATACAAATCAGAACTGCAACTGAAGAGAAGCAGGGCAAGGTCTGGGAGGATCCCCATTCTGGGCTTCTGTGCCTTGTATTCACAGACTTCAACCCATTCCCCTCCAACCACAATGAAGTGTTTTACCAACTAGGAAACTTTCCAGTACAAAGTGTCCGGGATTTGTAAAAAAGGGTTAATTGACTAACTCAGTGTCCACATGTCTGATCCAATCTGCAACCCCTTTGGTTCACCCATCTAGATCAGGTTGGCCTAGAATCCCAACCCTTTAGTCACATGGTTGGTTGTTCTGGTGACAGGATCCCATCCTGAGTCATTTTCTTTCTTAGCACAAACTCAGGGATTACCTAAGAGGCCTGTAAATAACAAGGACCCTCCTTGGAATCTGCCTTCTAGGAACCAGGGACAAGACCAGCCTTGATCTTTGGTACACAACTGTGGTACTTTAAAAAATAATGTATCTTTCAAGAGGTGTATAATATATGTAATAAAATACAGTCATTTAAGACAACTTTTAGGGCCCATAGAGTGAATTGACATAGGAAGTGCTTTGAGTTATTTTCTATGTAAATTATTTTAGCAAATTATCAGCAAATAGCAAAAAAAACATAGTTTTTCTTAAAAAAAGATTGGTTTTGTAATGAAATAGACATAAATTCAAATGTATTGTCATTATGTTCTAGTTGTGACCCTTTGAACTTCATTTTTCTTATTTCTGATATAGGCATAGCTTTGTAATACTCTGTGTGATACCAGAGATACCTTCAGGATAGCATGAGGTAGGAATTATCCTTTTTTTGCAATTGGAATTATTCTCTGTATTGTCAATTGTTCTTTGCAGATTTTATCGTCAAAAATGCCTGGGGAGCGAATTGTAATCTGAATTCAGTGTAGGGAACAAAGTGGATGTGTTAATTCTTATGTGGGATTTTCATAGTGTGTGCTTTTGCTTCCCACTGTTAACTAGAACTCTGCATTTGTTTGGTGTTTTAGAAACAGGTTCTCACTGTATTTCAGGCTTGCTTGGAACCCATGATCCTCTTGTCTCTATCTGGATTGTAGGGATTTTTGGGATGGTAGATGGCATTGCAGTTTGTAACAACCTGTCTGCATAGAACTCATTTTGGGTTGGGGAGGGAGCGGTTGCTGGGGATTGATCTCAGGACCTTACTCCTACTTACTAGGCAAGTGCTCTGACACTGAGCCACATTTTTAACCCCTAACTAGAACTCTTAGGAAATATACTTACTGAACTGTACTCAAGTCTTAACTGGAACACTGTTTAGAATGGCTAAATACAGAATACTATTGGCAAAGGGATATAATCTGCTATCATGGCATTGCTGCCTGCCTGGCTAGCTGGTGTGGTGAGAACTTAGAATTCATGCATGTTCAGGTTTACAGGGATCAGTTGTTTCACCATCAGAGGAGTAATAGAAGTGGTTCAAATGCTGACTCTAACGTTTTGTGACAACTCACCACGTCTATTTTGCAGTATGTAATTTCTCTTTAATTTGTGAAAGATTTAACAAATAGCTGGTAACCAGCCTGCAAAACTTTTGAAACTTCGGAACAAAAAATTGATGTGTAAGTGTATTACCTCCTTTCCTTCCCCCACATCCTTCCTCTACTCTTTAAAGCAAAGGAACCTAATGAGAAAATGGAATTAGTCTTTCACCTTACTCGTTCTTGTATCTATCAATTTATGTTACAGTAATGAGAGCAGATTGTGGAGGTTCTCATGATTTTTTTTTCATGCAACCCGGGAAAATGCTTTTGTTGGCGGGAATGGTATATAAAGAGGGTTTCCCAAATCTGCAAAGCTTTTATTTGGGCTGGTAATTTGATCATGCAAAATACGTCAGAATTGGATGTTTCTATTTTGGTCCCTTTCTAGAGAAAAATAAGAAAATTGAGCAAGTGAAAGAGTTAGCTTTAAAGTATAGTTACGGGAGTCAGCAAGATGGCTCAGTGGTAAAGGCACTTGCCCCACAAGCCTAACAACGTGCATCTGATTCCTGGATCCAGTGGTGGAAGGAGAGACCCAGAGTCTTGAAACTGCCCTCTGACCTACACATGTACCCCCTCCAAAAAAGAAATGTATTAATTATTAATATGAGATAATCTTTTGGAATTTTGATATTGAAATACAATGAACTCTAAATCCTGGAGGGAGTAGAGTCAAGGGGGAATTTGCATTATATATGGAAGATGTCTCTGTAGCATGAATAATAAAAACTCAGACAGTTATTGGGGTTCACCCTGAAAATCAGAGAAACAAAGCAGCCCGTCACAGACCAAAAATTGGTGATATCCTGTCTCCACAAATCCTCAGATTGAGACTGAGCTGAGACCTGTCTCCTCCCATTTTATATCCCTCTCTAATGCTGGGATTAAAGGCGTGCACCAATACCGTCCAGCCTCTGCGGCAAACTAGTGTGGCTGCTGGGATTAAAGGTGTGTTGTGCCACCACTGCCTGACCTGTATGGCTGACTAGTGTGGCCGTTTTGCATTCTGATCTTGAGGCAAGCTTTGTTTATTAAAATACAAATGAAATATCACTACATGTCTTAGCTTAGATATTTCAATTTAAGTTGTAAGAGAATGATAGTGGTTATATAACCTGTTGGTTTGTACAGGTGCCTCTTATGCCTGTGATAAGGAATGCTCTCATTATTGAGCATCTTGATGTATTAAGATTCTTTTTCGTATTTGGACCAGGTCTACCAATGTGAATTCTACCTGTGCTTGGTCTCATTCAAAGGGGCCACTTGTTCTAGCAAGTCTGATCCTTTGACAGGATGTTGTAAGTTCTCCTTGGCCACTTTAAATTACGTGTATTTATTGTATGTACTGTGTGTGCTCACACTTTCTTACACCATAGTACTCATGTGTAGATAAGAGGACAACTTCAGGATTAATTCTGTCCTTCCATCTTTGGGTCCTGGCAAGTGCCTTTAGCTGTTGGACCATGTTGCTGACCCTATAAATTCTTCTGAAAATTTGTCTTTATCTTGCTGATCTCTGGAATTTGTTGTCTAGCCAATCTAACCAAATCAGTGAGCTCCAGCCTCAGTGAGAGTTGGTGTCTCAAGAAAAAGAAAAGGAAAAAAAAGAAAAAACCAAAACAAAAATATGGTACATTGAAAATAAGGGGGAAATGTGTAGGAAGGAAAGCAGCACCCACTGTTGACCTCTGTCTAGTTTCACATACATACACCCTTTTTTGTTGTTGTTTTTTGCTTTTAGTTTTTGAGACAGTTTCTCTGTACAGCCCTAGAACTCAGAGATCTACCTGCCTCTGGAGTGCTGGGATTAAAGGCATGTGCTACCATGCCCAGATAAAATCCTTCTTTTAAAGAAAAATTCTGGGTTAGGTTGGGAAAATACCTACTGTTGTCACAGATCTTGGTGAGCTTTTATTTTCTTTGATTAAGGATTAATGGATACTTTTACCTTAAAAGTTTCTTTTCTATTAAATTCAGTCAGCACGATGGCCCACACTTAAAATCTCCGCAGTTGGAAGATGGAGACAGCAGGACTACTGCAAGCTTGAGGGGAATCTGCGTTACGTAGCGAGTACCAGGCCAGCTAGTGCTACATGACAGGGCCTTGTCTCAGAAAAACTACACTATCTAAATAAATAATAATGTAAAAGCTCAGTCCTTCTGTGTCTTTATGGGCTGTATTCCCCGCCCCCTTTCTTAGTAGTAGTAATAGTTTTATCTGAGTTTATCTTACAGTTTCTGGCACGAGAGGATCATATTGAGCTGGACATGGATGGCAGCACATGTTTAGAATTCCAGTGCTTTGGAGGCTGAGGCCGAACTGTCGGGAGTTGTAGGCTAACATGGGTTGTAACAGCGAACACAACAAAAAACTAAGCTGAGTAGGAGGAAGGCAAGGCCAGGTGTTGGTTTATTTTTGGTGTGCTTTGTACAGCAGTTTAGACTCTTTGTTTCTTATTTTGATGCAGGTGTTTATATGTAGCTTTTGTAGTGATTACTGTTTTCATTATAGTTTTTACTTAAATCTTGTTGCCTCAGCATTTTATAGTTATTCAAATATAAAAGACTGACCTTCATATCTTTTGTCCATACAGAGAAGTATATTATATTTCTTTTTTGTTGTTGTTGGTTTTAGTATTATTATTATTATTAATATTGATTCAAGGTCTCACTTTGTAGCTTTGGCTGTCTTGGAACTCATTATGTAGACCAGGCCATCCTGACTCAGTTCTACCTGCCTCTGCCTCCTGAGAACTGGGACTAAAGGTGTGTACCACTCTACCTGGCCAACTTAGTTAGGCTTTCTGTTGCTGTAAAGAGACACCATGACCATATTAACTCTATAAGGGAAAGCATTTAATTGGAGCTGACTTACAGTTGAGAGATTAGCCCACTGTCATCATGGTAGGGAGGATGGTGGCATACAGGTAGCCATCATTCTTGAGAGGCGGCTGCGAGTTCTACATCTGGATCAGTAGGCAGCAGAAAGAGTAAGTGATCCACTGGGCCTACCTTGAGCTTCTCAAACCTCAAACACCACCCCCAGTGTCATACTTCCTCCCTCAAGACCACACCTCCTAATAGTGCCACTTCCTGTGAACTTATGGGTCCATTTTCATTCAAACCATCACACTGGCTTTATTATTCTAGTCAATATCATTACTAAATGCTCTTTAAGACCTATTGAAGGTACATAGACTTTGATGTAGTGCTTGTTTAGTGTTTTTTTTCAAGTAGAAGAGACACTCTATTTTTAATCTAATTAAAATGTAATGCCAATCTTAATTTTTTAAAACTTTTTTTATTGAGCTATATATCTTTCTACACTCCCGTCCCTTCCCTCCTTCTTCCTTTCTACCCTCTTCCATGATCCCCACGCTCCCAATTTACTCAGGAGAGCTTGTCTTTTTCTACTTCCCATGTAAGTTAGATCTATGTATATCTCTCTTAGGGTCCTCTTGGTTGTCTAGGTTCTTTGGGATTGTGAATTGTAGGCTGGTTTTCCTTTGCTTTATGTCTAAGAGCCACTTAGGAGTGAGTACATATTATATTTGTCTCTCTGGATCTGGGATACCTCACTCAATATGATGTTTTATAGATCCATCCATTTGCCCGCAAATTTCAAGATGCCATTATTTTTTTCTGCTGTGTAGTGCTCCATTGTGAAAATGTACCACATTTTCCTTACCCATTCTTCAATTGAGGGACAATGTTTAGGTTGTTTCTAGGTTCTGGCTATGAAAAACAATGCTGTTATAAACATAGTTGAGCACATGTCCTTGTGGTTTGATTGGGCATCCTTTGGGTATATACCCAAAAGTGGTATTGCTAGGTCTTAAGGTAGGTTATTCCTATTTTCTGAGAAATTGCCATACTGATTACCAAAGTGGCTGTACCAGTTTGCACTCCTACCAGCAATGAAGGAGTGTTCCCTTTACCCCACATCCTCTCCAG
>LOJH01020063.1:7120-20921 GCA_001685095.1 Ellobius talpinus
AAGGATATATTGGCATCAAGAGAAATTTAACACCATCAACCTCAGATAGCCTCTGGAATCCCATATTCATCAAGTCAGTTTCAAAATTCAAGTCACCATTACTATTTCAAATTCTCTGCTCTTCACCAACTATGGGTACCCCTTCACCCCTTTCCCAAAAGTGCCATTATTTTCTACTTTTTTGTCAGAAGAAACCATATTGAACCTCTCCCTTTCCCACCAGTAACATTTGTGTATCCACTCTTGTGCATTAATCTCCTTCGTAGCAAGGATATTATTTTTTAACATAAAATTCATAGCTTCTGGTATGGTTTTGCTTTCCTCATTTTCTTTTTAAGCAAATATTGTGGCTCTTGGCTCACTTGGGGAGAAAAATATGTCTGAAAAGAATGTAATTAACTTCTGGTGTTTCTTTCCAAAAACCCCAAGCCCAGTAGTGGAAATATTAAAAATACAATTATCGCACACCAACTCTGAGGTGGGAGAGGGCCTCTGGGGTCATAGCTCAGTTGATACACTGCTTGCCTCCTATGCATGAAACCCTGGTTTTCTCCATCAACAGCACTGGGGAGAGAGGGAATGGGAGGGAGCAGAAAGTGTTATTGGACTAGGTGATTTACAAGAAGGCACAGACGATGGGTACTGGTAGTTCAAACTACACCTCTTGAGTGTAATGCCTACCAACTGAACTGCTAGTAGAGACAAAGATGAAGTCCTCTTGGTCATCTTCTTGACCTGTCCAGAGCCTAGTTCCAAAGACCTTGTCATAGCCAGAACCTTGGCTGAAAACCCCACAACAGCTTTGGCAGAGTTTTGGAATGAATCAGACTCATTAAGTACATGATGGCCTTGTTACAGTCTGGCCTGGTCATTATAGATATCAAACATGATAGCCATGAGAAGTGGGACTGGAGAAAGTGATTTAGAGATGACCTGGAAACTTCCTCGCTGAGAAATAGTTCTCATAGTATAGGAAGTACTTATGCGAGCTCCAACAGAGAAAGCAATCAGCAGTCCTATCCAGTTATAAAACCTAAGAACCACAGAGACCAGCAAGGCAAGATATTCAAAAGGAGGAATAGTTGCACTTATATCCTGGGTCATCTGTTTCAAGACAGTCACCTCTAAGAAACAAAACAAGATATGAACGAACAGAATATGAAGTGTTGGGGGATGAAGAGAAGGAGGAGATTATGGAAGGGATTGTAGGGGAGGAGGGAGGGTTAAATATGATCATATTATATGGTAAAAATATAGGAAGAGATTCCAGCCAGTGAAGCAGGTAAGCTAAGTGCAGATCTTCACCTCTCTCTCCATTCCTCTAAGTCTCATCCCCAGCTCATCCCCAGCTCTGTAGCTAACCATGTACTGCTGCTTCTCCTTACTTTCTACCCTCATTCCTAGGGTACTAACCTGATCCTGGTGGAACATTCTAATTGACTCCCTCCTGCAGAAACACTCAATGCTCCCCATTCTGAGCCCATTGTCATTATTATGTATCAGCTCCCAATACCTAGAAACACATGTTTTTACCTAGAAACCCCAGTGGCCACACCTCTCAAGATCTGTCTTAGTCACTGCTCTGTTGCTGTGAAGAGACACCATAACCAAGGCAACTCCTTTGAAAGAAAGCATTTAACTGGGGGCTTGATTACAGTTTCAAAGGTCTATTAGTCCATTATTATCATGGCAGCAAGCAGGCAGGATCTGGATCAGTAGCTAACATCTACATCCTGATCTGTAGGCAGAGAGCAACACTGGTCTGGGATGGGCTTTTAAAAACCTTAAAACACACCCCCAGAAATACATTTCCTCCACATAGTCCACATATTCTAATCTTTCTAATCCTTTAAAAAAAGTTTCACTCCATGGTGACTAAGCATTCAAATAGATGAGCCTATGGGGGGTGGTATTCTTATTCAAACCATCACAGAATTCCAGAATTTCCTACCAGGCAACACACAGCCACCACAATCTTCTAAGAGCCAGAGAAGGCAACAGAAACCAAAGAACCCACCCAACAAAGACAAGACCTTATATCAGTGCCAAGAATTACAATCTTGCAAAACACAGGTGCCTAGACTCCAATGTAACAAACACAACCAATAACAGCCAGGATAATATGTCTCCACTAGAGTCCAGCAACCCTACCACAGCAGGACCTGAGTGTTGCAACATAGCAGGAGCCCTAGAGAAAAAGACCCTAATATAGCCTTGATGAATATGATGACAGAGATCCATAAAGAGAAAAATAAATTAACCCCTTAAAGAAATATATGAAAGCACAAACAGTGGAAGGATATTACTTAAAAAGTTCAAGACCTGAAAGTGGAAATAGAATCAATAAAGACAACCCAAATTAGTGAAAAAAAACTGAGAGGAAACTGGAAATGAAAAATTTAGGAATTTGAATGGGAACCTGAGAAGCAAGCTTCACCAACAGAATACAAGAGAGTGAAACAAGACTCTCAGGCACTGAAGACAGGATAGAAAAAATGTATACCTTGATAAAAGAAAATGTTAAACCTCAAAAAAATTCAAGAAATCTGGGACACCATAAAAAGACCAAATCTAAGATTAATAGGAATAACGGAAAGAAAAGAAACCCAGATCAAAGATCCAGAAAATGTTTTCAAAAAAATCATAGAAGAAAATTTCCCTAACCTAAAGAAGGAGAAGCCTATCATGATACAAGTATATGGAACACCAAATAAATTGGACCAGAAAAGAAAGCCCCCTCTATATAATAATCCAAATACTAAGCATACAGAACAAAAAAGATATTAAAAACTGCAAGAGAAAAAGAGCAAACAGCATATAAAGGCAGCACTCTTAGAATTACACCCAGCTTCTCAATGGAGACTCTGAAAGCCAGAAGGGCCTGGACGAATGTCCTGCAGATTCTAAGAGACCACAGATGCCATTCCAGAATGCTATACCTTGCAAAACTCTCAATCACAATAGGTGAAGAAAATAAAATATTGCATGCTAAAAATCAAATTTAAGCAATATCTATCTAAAATATAGCCCTACAGAAGGTATTAGTTGGAAAATACCAACCTGAAGAAGTTAACCACACCCAAGAAAACAAAGAATAAATGATACCTTACCAGCAAATCAAGGGAACACACACACCACCACCACCACCAACAACAACAAAATAATAGGAATCAACAATCATTGGTGATTGATATTGCTCAACATCAGTGGTCTCGATTCCCCAATAAAAAGACACAGACTAACAGAATGAAAGCCAAAATAGTATCCATCCTTTTGTTACATCCAAGAAACACACTTTAACAGCAAGATATCACCTCAGGGTAAAAAGATGGAAAAAGATATTCCAAGCAGATGGACCTCATAAGCAATCTTGGGTAGCCATTTTAATATTTGACAAAATAGATTTCAAACCAAAACTAATCAGAAGAGATAGGGAAGGACAATACATACTGGTTAAAGAAAAAATCCACCAAGAGGACATTGCAGTTCTTAACATCTATGAACAAAATACTAGGCTAGGGCATGCAACTTCATAAAATATTAAAAACATTGGTGCAGCTTAAATCACAATATTTACACACTGATTAGTGGGAGGCTTCAATGACCCACTCTTATTAATAGGCCATCCAGACAAAAACTAAACAGAGAAATGCTGGAACTAACTGAAGTTATAAATCAAATGGACCTAACTGATAGTTACAACATTTCACTCAAACATAACAGAAAATAACTTCTCAGCACCTCATGGAACTTTTTTTCAAAACTGACTTCAAATTATCTCACAAAGTAGGAACAGAAGGAACACTACCAAATTTGTTTTATGAGGCCACAGTTATCCTGATACCAAAACCACATAAAAGCCCCAAATAGAAAGAAAATTATAGACCAATTTCTCTTATTAACATAGTTACAAAAATTCTCAATAAAATAGCCAAGTTCAAGAACACATCAAAAATATAATCCCCAGAGATTCAGGAGTGGTGCAACATAAGTAAATCAATAAATGTAATCTGCCATATAAATAAAGTGAGGTACAAAAACTGAACAATCATCTCATTAGCTGCAGAAAAGACTTTTGACAAAATCCAATACTTCTTCATGATAAAAGTCTTGGAGAGATTAGGGATACAAGGGATATATCAAAACATAAAGGCAGTTATAGCAAGCCTATAGCCAACGTTAACTTAAATGGGGGAGAAAAATCAAAGCATTTCCATTAAAATCAGGAACAAAACAAGGCTATCCACTCTCTCTGTATCTATCCAATACAGTACTTGAAGTCTTAGGTAGAGCCATAAGACAACTAAAGAAGATCAAGGGGATACAAATTGGAAAGGAAGAAGTCAAAGAATCTCTATTTGCAGGTGATAGGATAGTATACATAAGTGACCCTAAAAATTCCACAGTGAAAGTTCTGATAAACATTTTTAGCAAAGTATGTGGATACAAAGTTACCTCATAAAATCAGTAGCCTTTCAATGTACAAATGACAAAAGAACTGGGGAAAATCAGGGAAAAACATATTTCACAATAGCCTCAAATAATAGAAAATATCTTAGTGTAAGTCTAACCAAGAAAGTGAAAGACTTGTAGGATAAAACCTTTAAGACATTGAAGAAAGAAATTAAAGAAGATGTCAGAAGTTGGAAAGATCTCCCATGCTCATGGATTGATAGGATTAATATTGTAAAAATGGACAGCCTACCAAAGCCATCTACAGATTCAATGCAATTCTCACCAAAATTTGAACACAGTTTTTCACAGATTTTGAAAGGACTATTTTCAGCTTCATATGGAAACACACACACAAAAAAAAACAGGATAACTAAAACAATCCTGAATAAAAAGAACTGAAGGAGGCATTGCTATCTCCAATTTCAGGTTGTATTATACAGCTAGAGTTGTAATGGTCTGCTTTGTCCCTTTAAGAGACAAGCCATGCCCACTCCTTCCCCTGTCCACTGAGGCAAGCTAATCTTCAGCTTCCAGCCTGAGTCCCTTCTCTTTTCTGTCTCTACCCCGAAGAAGCAGCTTCTGCCTTGCTCCCTTCTTCCCACTTCTCCCCTTCCCCACTCTCTGTTTCTCTCAGCTCTTCCCCCTTCTTCCCTTACCCCCTCTCCTTCCCTTCCAGAGCCCACTAAATAAATATCCAACCTCACTCTGTGTGGCATGCCTATTCATGTCTCTGTCTCTTGCCCACTGAATGGCTCCCTGCCCGGGACCAGCTGCCTTTGGAGACCTGCAGTATGTTCTTATGGCATGCACATCTGTCTGTATCTCCTTGTGGGATTTGCTGCCCCTCATGTCCCACTGCAGCCACTTGGGAACTGCACTGTCCCTGCCTGGGACTGGCTGCTCTTGGTACCCCCTGCCCACTGCCACCGCTTACCTGCAGCATTTCTGCTGCTGCAGCCACTTGGGGATCTGCAACATTTTACTTAATCCATTACAATAGTAACAAACACAGAATGGTATTGACATAGAAACAGACATGTTAATTAGTAGAATCAAATAAATACCCAGACATAAATCTACATATCTATGAACACCTGAATTTTGATAAAGAAACTAGAAATACATACTGAAAAAAAGGACAGCATCTCTTCAACCAATGGTGCTGGTCAAACTTAATGACTGAATGTAGAAGAATGTAAATAGATCCATACTTCTTACCCTGCACAAAACTCCAAATGGATCAAAGTCATCAACACAAAACCAGATACACTGAACCTGATAGCAGAGCAAGTGGGGAATAGCCTTGAACACATTGGTGCAGGAGACAACTTTCTGATCAGAACATCATTAGCACAGGCACTAAAATCAACAATTAATAAACGAGACCTCATAAAACTGAGAAGCTTCTGTAAGGCAAAGGACACCATCATTCAGACATAGCAGCAGCCTATGGTAAAAGATTTTTACCAACTACACATCTGATAGAAGAATAATATCCAAAATAAATAAAGAATAACACAAAGAACCCCATAGCTATCATGAAAACAAATAACCCAATTAAGAATGGGGTGCAGATATAAACAGAGAATCCCCAAAAAAAAGAAAAGAAAAAGAAATTCAAATGTATAAGAAAAGCATAAAGTTTCAACATTATAGCCATTAGGGAAAGACATATCAAGGCTACTTAGAGTTGAACAGCTAAGATCAATAAAACAAGTGACAGCTCATTCTGGCAAGGATGTAGAATAAGAGAAATACTCATACATTGCTATTGGGAGTTCAAACTTGTATAGCCACTATGGAAATCAGTGTGGCATTTCTTAAGAAAGATGTGAATCAGCCTACCTCAAGATCCAGCTAAGTCACTCGAGTGTGTACACAAAGAATGCCACAGAGACACTTGCTCAACCATATTCACTGATGCTCTATTCGTAATAGTCAGAAATTTAAAACAATCTAGGTGTCCTACAACAGAAGAATGAATAGAGAAAATGTGGTACATTTACATGATGTAGTATTACTCAGCCATTTAAAAAAATCCTAAGTAAGTGGATGGAACAAAAAAAGAATCCCTAGCGAGGTATTTCAGACCCAGAAAGAGAAATATGGTGTGTATTTGTGTATATGTGGATTTTAGCTGTTAAGTCAGTGATATCTGTTGGGAGCCAGCCTCGACAAAAATACCTTTCTCCAGAGTGGAGGCATGGGAATTTTGAAATACAGTAAAGAATACGAAGACTTGAATAAAAATAATAAAACATAGAAACATATAGGATAGTATCAGGAGGGAATTTTTCAGTGAGTACTTAAAATTCGCCCATGTTTAATTTCCAACTGGTTAATATACCCCTGACCCCAAGACGTAGGAGTAAAACAAAAGACTGCATTAACATACAAATTGAAAATTACGAGCTACATTCATTGCTCATGCTCTAGACTCATGCCTTAGACCAAACACTCTGTAGGCAAACCACTCCCTGGGTGGAATCCCAAGTTATTTCCATAAAGGGAGTTGAAACTTAGTTTGATCCTTAGACTTTTGTTTTAGGTAGGAACCAACTATTTCCCTATTTCAGGAGCNTCTGTAGGCAAACCACTCCCTGGGTGGAATCCCAAGTTATTTCCATAAAGGGAGTTGAAACTTAGTTTGATCCTTAGACTTTTGTTTTAGGTAGGAACCAACTATTTCCCTATTTCAGGAGCATGAGGTCTGGCAACTAGCCACCTGTGTTGACAATAGTCTTGAGAGAGCAGAACTCTGATTTACAACTAAGTGGGACCTTTGTTTGAGTTAGAAGCACAATAACCTTGAATGAACTAAAAACAAGTCCCAAAACTTTGGCCTCTTTGGGTCTCCACAGATATCAAAGCTCTAATTCAAAGAACCAAACATATTAGGTATAAAGTAATGGACTGGGGCAGGGCAGGGAGATTTTCCTAGGACAGGGAAATAGAATAGATAGTTGTGGCTGGGGGTGGGGGCTGGAACTGAAGGATAAAGAGGGGAGAGGGAGGGAAGAAGGTAAGATAGAGTATGTAGAGAAAGACAGCTAACATTAAGGGCCATTTGAAGAGTAATATGAAAACAATACAGTAAAATCTCCCTAAAATATATACATATATGAAGGTTATTTAATGGAAATTTCCAAATCATGGGGGCAACAAAACGCCAACTGGTCATTTCTTGTCACCAAATGAAGCTTCCAGTCCTGGGATTGGATTACATCTACTTGAGTTGTTGGCCAAAAGGGTCCCATGAAAATCCCCAAACGACCCAGGATTTGCCAAGAATATCAGTTGCTTTCTACAAACTGATTGCATGGCTCAATTGCTGAAGACAACACCTATACAACTCGATGAACATGAAGAAGTAGAGATGGTCCATGTTCTAGCATCCTTAGTACATACAACCAAAAAAGAAATGTAAATACCAAGTCAGTAATATACCCTTTGATTTACAAGTGTGTAATTCCAGCAAGATATGCTAGAACAATGACAACACAAAGCTGGTGAGAGTAACCAATCAATATCTGATCTGACTCCAAAATATGGAACCCATATCTAACACTACTTCAGTGACCAACAACCTGAGACTAGATAACCCAGGCACCTAGGGTAAAACCAAATACTACTTGTACTAAAAAATGTAACAATAAAATGGCTCCTAACAACTTTCTGCTATACTCATAGATCAGTGCCTTGTAGGTACAAATATTTTCTGTCCCACTGGTCGCCCTGGGCCAGTTTCTCTCTACCTACCTGATCCTGCTCACTAGCTCCTGAAGCTGTTAATGAAATAACCATTCTGAGGCTTAATATTAATTACATACTCTTTGGCATATTAGCTCAGTTTTCTTATTAAATAACTCTCACATCTTAAATTAACCCATTTCTATTATTTTATATTTTACCACAAGGCTCATGATTTGTTTCCTCTTGCTTCTTGGGCAGCTACATGGCATCTCTCTGACTCTACCTTCTTTCCTTCTCTATCTCTGCTTGGATTTCCCACCTTGTTATATTCTTCCCTGACACATACCAAAACAGCTTCTTTATTAACAAATGGTAATAAAACATATTTACAGCATACAGAAGGGAATCCCACATGAGTGCCTTGCTCAGTCATTATAAAAGAGATTTCCTCCTGCAGCAGATAGGAATGAATACAGAGACTTATAGTCAGTGATTAAGCAGAGAGACCTTGGAAGACTCAGCTCTAAAGAGTATATCTCCACCAAATCCTTCCCCTCAGAGATCAGGGAATTCTGTGAAAGAGGAGGCAGAAAAAGCATAAGAGCCAGAAGGGGTAGAGGATTCAAAGAAAACAAGCAGTAGATGAGAGCTTTATAACAGGATCTGGAGAGAGAGAGAGAGAGAGAGAGAGGGAGAGAGAGAGACTTGACCTGGTGTGAGCTTTTGAAACCCTAAAGCCCACTCCCTGTGACACACCTCCTCCAAGAGAGCCACACCTCCTAATCACTCTCAAACAGTTTCACTCACTAGTGACTAAGCATTCAAGTCTACAAACATATAGGGAGTATTCTTATTCAAACCACCACAGTTGGGTTGAAATTCAAGTCTAAAACCTCTCTTTCTTCACTGACAGGTGATCTTAGAAAATAAAATAGCTTTTCAGAGTTGTTACAAATCAAGGAGAGAGACCTGGGTCCATGTCACTTAGGTATGAAATACAAGCTGACTTGTAGAAAGATGTAATTTTGGCAAAGCAACTCTTATTGGACAAGACAGTACCAGAAAGAGCCGGAACTATGCTAGCATATGGGAAATATTTCTTTTGTTCTTAAAGGAGAATCTGGACCAATTTACTACACTCCTTGACCTTTTCTAAAGAGGGCAGAAATGTTGAGTTCATGCTGAAATCTACACGAACTTTCCAGGGCATTTTGGTTTTTCAACTAGAAACCCAATGAACAAATAACTTCCTGGCCAAAGAATGACTTTGTCCGGTATTTTAAATTATTTTTTATAGTTCTACACAGTTTTCTTCCTTATTTTAATACATGTAATTTATCTGGTTAAAAGGAAAATCTGAAATTTAATGGAACTTACTTTGTTCAGTGTATTCCTTTCAACCCCTTTCTTAGCAAAAAAGAAAAATAATGATTACATGGTATAGGTCAGGATATTTCTGTAATGCTTTCAGTCTTTCACATGTGGAAAATGTTGGCTTTCTTATATGGTAAGTAACAGACAGGCTCCCCAGCACTAACTCCAGTGTGGTGGTTTAAATAGGTATGGCCCACAGAAACTCATTTTTTGACTGCTTGGCCTACAGGGAGTGGCACTATTAGGAGATGTGGTCTTGTTGAATGAGTTGTGACCTTGCTGGAGGAAGGGTATCACTGTGGGTGGGCTTTGAGTACTCATAACTTCAAGCTATTCCCAGTGTGGCACACAGCCGCCTTCTGCTGCCTGTGGAACAAGATGAAGATCTCTCAGTTCTTCCTCCAACACTGTGTCTGCCTGCATGCTGTCATGTCCTACCATGATGATAATGGACTAGACCTCTGAAACTGTAAGCCAGTCCCAATTAAATGTTTTCCTTTATAAGAGTTGGTCATGGTATCTCTTCACAGCAATAGAAACCCTAAATAAAACAGAAATTGGTACCAGGGACTGGAGTATTGATGGTATAGGCTGGACCATGCTGTTGTTTGGAGGAATATAGACTTTGGGAATATGGATTAGAAAAGCAGCTGAATGCTTTAAGTGGGGCTTAATGGACCATCCTAGTAGGAATATGGAAGAAAGTGGTACTGAGGGTGATTTGAACTGGGTCTGGCTTAGGAGGTTTCAGAGAATAAGAATATTGGTATGTGACCTAGAGACCAGTCTTGTAATATTTTAGTGAAAAATGTGGCTGCTTTTTTCCCTTGTCTGAAAAGTCTGCCTGAGGCTAAAGTGAAGAGTTTTCCATTGGCAGAGGAAATCTCAAAGCAGCCTAGTATTGACTCTGTCATATGGTTATTAGTGCTCACTCTTATGAAGATCTATAATGAAAAGGAGCAAGCTTAACAAGGAAAAATACAAAATGTACAATTTGAGGAGAAAAGGGACACCAGGACATGGAATGGAGTTAAATTCTGTATTGAAAGAGATAAACGGATTAAAGGAAATCCTGATGTTAAATGGAATAAAGTAAGGGAGACCTCGGGGTAAGACCCCACCCAGCTAAACTTTCAACTTGTGAAAAGGAATTAAAGAACAGTTTAGGTGCAGGCATTGTGGTACATACCTTTAATCCCAGCACTCAGGAAAAAGAGGCATACAGATCTCTGAGTTCAAGACCAGCCTGGTCTACAGAACAAGTTACAAGACAGCCAAGCCTAGGCAGTGAAGGAAACCAGGGAAAACAAAAAGCTGGTGAAGATGTAATTGAATGAAAGAGCATGTTCCAACCTCAGCAAGCAGCACAACGTGACAGCTTCAGTCCATGGTTCTGCTTTTTGAGTCAAGGGTAGAAGAAAAGGGTTATAGAATCTCCCTCTGAGACTAAACAAAGCTGCTGAGGCCAGGCATATGCCAGGGGTGTCCTGGCATGGAGGCCTAGAGAAGCCATTGTGTGAAACTGTGAAGGTGAAACCTGGATTACAATGGAGACCCCAAGATATTAGAGGTACCAGAGTCATGTGATATCTGCCAAGGATATCTGCTAACAGGGAGTGTATCCAGCCCAAGGGAAAGAAGTGTATTGCAGTCAACAAAGCTGAAAGGAGTTGGAGTTCTGAAGAGCACTTTGACATCAGATAAGGAGACACAGAGTTTGGAGTTTGCCCAACTGGGTTTTGGTCTACTTTGGTTCAGTATTTCCTCATTATGTTCTCTTTCCTCCCCTTTGGAACAATAAAGTATATCCTGTGTGATTATATGTTGGATGGATGTGATTTGCTTTTTCATTTTGATTTTATAGGGGTTACCAAATTCAGAGATTGTATGAGTCTCAGAAGAGACTTCAAACTTTGGAATTTTAAATGGTGCTGATACTATGATAGACTATGGGGACTTTTGAAGCTGGAGTAAATGCATTTTGAATTATTTCATGGCTATAAAGCCTATGGGATACAGGAGGTGGAATGTGGTGGTTTGAATAGGTATGGTCTCTATAGACTCATGTGTTTGAATGCTTAGTCTATTCAAAGTGGCACTATTAAGAAGTATAGCCTTGTTGGAGTAGCTGTGGCTTTGTTGGAGGAAGTGTGTCATTATGGGGGTGGGCTTGTGGTCTCATATGCTCAAGCTATGCCTAGTGTAGTATACAGTTTCCTCCTGCCTACAGATTCAGATGTGGAATGCTCAACTCCTTCTCCAGCACCATGTCTGCCTGTGTGTTTCAATGCTTCCTGCCATGATGATAATGGACTAATCCTCTGAACTGTAAGCCATCCCCAATTCCTTTATAAGAATTGCCATAGTAATAGGGTCTTTTCACAGTAATATAAACCCTAACTAAAACAGATAGATTGAGTCTTTGTTTTAGTTTTGGCAGGTTTATGTGATTACTTTTATGGCTTGTCATGGAATCAGTTTTGCTAAGGTCTGGGGGCCTGTTACATAGGTTCTTATTCAAAATTCATGACTTCACTAACACCGAGCAATCAGTTAAGTTTCCAGTACGAGGATGGTTTCTGTGTTGTTAAAAGAGTCTTAAGTCCAATTAGAGAGCTGTGGGTTACTGTCAATGTATGAATGCCACTGTTGCACCCTTAGGATTATTGTGACCAATATCATATTGGTCATTGATACGGTTTGTAGGCATCATAGCTGGGTAGGACTATTAGTTTCCTCCCTCCTTTGGAAGTTTTCATGGTACCATCTACTAACATGAAAGCTAGTCTTCAGGGAGGAATATTCAGGTCAGTGTTCTAGTTCAGGGGCCTCTGGGCCCTGTTTCTGAAGGGCATTATGTCTTCAGCAATAAGACTTATCTCCTACCTCTAGTGGGACAACCAAGAACAATAATAACAATAGGCTGTAAGTTTTGGGCATCTCTTGGACAGCCTAGGCTAACAGCTCAAAAGAGGACTTCTTATGGTATTGGGGTTTTGTTAGGGTGTCTTTGACTCTTGGAGGGAACATAATAAATTCAGATGAGAAAATATCATTGAAATTATATATGTATATTTATATACAAATTTATGTGCATTATAGGGATTCTTAGGTAAACAGGTAATAGTAAGATTTCATATGGCTTTTTGAGACATCCATATTCTTATTTTATTTTTCTACCTTCTTTTTCTGTATTTACCTTCCTTCCCCTTCCTAAAGAGCCCCCCTTTTCATTTCACCTACACCCATCCGAATTCTGGCAAGGCTTCCATTTTACTTTCCACGCTTCTGCAGTTACTTATGGATATGTACTCACATCTGAAGATTTAGAGCTAGGAGCTTCCAATTAGAGAGAACACTCACTCAATATGATCTTTTCTAGTTCCATCCATTTATCTTCATAGTTCTTGATGCATTCTTCTTTACAGCTCAATAGTACCCCATTTTCATAATCTATTCTTTAGTTAAAGGACACTTGGGTTGCTTCCATTTCCATGCTACTGTGAATACAGCAGCAGTGAACATGGCTGAGCAAGTATCTATGGAGTAGAATGCTAAATCTTTTGGGTATAAATGAGTCATACAGTAGTTTTATTTCTTGTTTTTTTGAAAATTTTGTGCACTGATAGTCTTTTTGACTCTATACTTTAACATAAAGGCTTTTTAGGAGGCTTCACATGCAGTGTGATATATAAACCTTTGTCTCCTTCCAGTGGCCTCATGTAAATAGCAAAAGACGTTTTATAATGCTTGAACCACTGTTTCTTCAGCATTTGTACGGAACTGTAAAGCATTTGGCAAGATGCTGTCATATTCCCACCTGAGTCTTCTAATTCAAAACAACTGGTCTTTGTGCAGAGTGCAGAATGTTACAGTGCAGAGTCCATTTATTAACAAAGACCAATGCCAAAATTTCATGGTTAGTATCAAATTATCCATCTATCTTTGCTTCATTCACATCAAGCTTGTTTTGGTCATATGAAGTTTTCATCTACTCCAGAACTTGCCTGAATCCATCTTTCTTGAAGACTGGCAGTTGCCCTCAGGACTTTTTTTGCTGCACATAATGGGCATACTTAGGTCCTGCTCTCCTGCCAACTGCCAGGTGTTTTGTCAAGTGCTCATTAGGCTTCCAGCTAAGTTGCTATTGTTGAATTTTCCATAGTGCCAGCTCCCCTCATGTTTCCTAAAGGTCTCCATCACTAATGCTTCCCCTCCTAAGACACTATTGTGATGGAGGAGGGTCATCTGTCTATGTGTTACTTTCATTGGTTAATAA
>LOJH01020064.1:0-20437 GCA_001685095.1 Ellobius talpinus
TCCCGCCCCGCCGCCACACCCACCCTGTCCGGCTTTTTCCCTAGATGCGATCTCAGGAGATACTTGCTGGAGCCGAGGGAGTGCTATTTTTAAGACATTTGAGACTATACTATTTATAATTTAGGGGATTTTTCTCACTATTCTTGAGAATCCAGGTTCTGGACAGGACAGGATGAGAGCCAGCCCTCGCCCTAGCATTCACCTCTGTCCTTGGTGGACCCTCTGTGTTGTGTCTCAGTTCATTAGATGCAAGTCGGAGTGGTTGGCTGTCCCCTCCTCATGGAGCGCTTATGAAAAATGAACAAGTGATATAGGCAAATCAAGTGTGCTCCAATAAGTTTGGCTTTGATTTGTTTTCGAGGAAGGATTTCTGCACTTTGTACAGCCTGGCCTTGCACTTTTGAGCCTCTAACCCTAGCCTCCTGGGTACTGGGATTTCAGGTGTGCACCACCACAGTCAGCTCATACACTTTTTAAGAAACAGGGTTTCTCTGTAGCCCTAGCTGTCCTGGAACTCACTCTGTAGACCAGGCTAGCCTAGAAATCACAACGATCTCCCTGTCTCTGCCTCCCACGCCCTGCCTCAGCTCAGAAACTTTAGCTATTACTAATTTGTTTATCTTTGGTTAGCAAGGAAGATGGACTTTTTCACTTAACATTTGCGTCTTTATATGTCTGTATGAATTAAGACATTATTTTATTTTACTTTGTTTTATTTATTTATTTGGAGACAGGGGTTCTCTGAATAACAGCCATGGCTATCCTGGAACTCTGTAGACCAGGTTGGTGTTGAATTCACAGGAATCCACCTGCCTCTGCCTCCTGAGGTGCTGGGATTAAAGGCATGTGCCACCACTGCCTGGCTAAAACATTATTTTAAAGTGGGAAAAAAATCTAAGATATAAGGGACTCTAAAAAGAGCTATATGTATTAGACAATGTAGCAGATAAGGATTTTTTTCCTCAGGATTCATCTGTCCCCCAGGAAGAGCAGGTCTTAGTGCCCCCATATTTTTACACATCTATCGACCACTTTTAATACAGCATTACATTCCTTTTTAAATTTTTCCATAAGACTTCATTCTTTTTGTTTATTGATTTATTTTTGATTTATTTTTTTGAGACAGGTTTCTCTGTAGCTTTGGAGCCTGTCCTAGAACTCACTTGGTAGACCAGGCTGGCCTCGAACTCACAGAGATCCACTTATCTCTGCTACCACTGCCTAGCTAAGACTACATTCTTAAAGGGGTTTTGTTTGCTTGTTTGTTTGAGACAGGGTCTTACTGTGTAGCCCAGGCAGGCCTGGAACCTGCTATATAGATCAGGCTGGCAAACACACAGAGATCTGCCTGACAAGTGCTGGGATTAAAGATCTGGGCTACCACATGCTGTTTAAGTTGTTAGTGCTGGGGATAGAACCCAGCACTTTACCCATGAGCTAAATGCCCCACCCCTTCAGTATGATTGGTTTTTTTTATTATTATTATGTCAAAGGATCCTCTTGGAACACACCAACAGGGGTGGGAAGTTTAGAGGGAAACTGGACTGTTTCCAGAGCTCCGTAGCACCCTGACTTCTGTGGGAACCCATTGCCTGGTGAAGTATGTCTTTCTTGAGTCCTAGGGACTGCATTTAGCCCTTTAGGCAGGAGGGCAGAGCAGCCAGTGTCTGCTGCTGCTCCCCCTCCCTCTGAAAGCAGCTGTAAATCCATTTCCTGTCTTGTAATTATGTCTCATGTAATAATTAGCCTCTTCATATCAATGAAGCTGAATTTCCATGGGTAATGAAGTGAAGCTCCAGTGTGTGAGACAAATTGAAATGTGGCATGGGCAGGTGATGGCCTCCCAGATATCCTTGGGGACAGAGGTTTTTTTAACCCTTTCTATTCAAAGGCCACTGTGTGCCAGGCCTGGTGCTGGGTGCTCTTCCATTTTCTGATCCTTGCTGCCCAGAGTCTGCACCTTTCTCTCCTTGGCACAGGCCTCCTTCAGTCATTAAAGCATCAGTAGCACCCAGGTGAGCACGCAGACCTGCTTGTCAGGGTCTCGCCACGAAGGAGAAGCAGTAGCCACTCTCCAAAGTTCTGCTCCTGGAGACCCTCTTCCTCCTGGAATGTCTCCTAGACACTGTCCTTCAAAGGCAAACAGAGTTCTGTGTGTTCAAGACTAACCCGGTATACACAGAGAGCTCCTGGATGACCAGGGCTACATATCCTGCCTCAAAAAACAAACCCAGCATTCAGGAGGCAGAGGCAGGTGGATCTCGGTGAGTTTGAGGCCAGCCTGGTCTACAGAGTGAATTCCAAGACAGCCAGCCGGGACTGTTACACAGAGAAACCTTGTCTCGAAAAACAAAGCAACAAACAAAACAAACAAAAACAAAAGAGCCCTGAGGGCACAAAGGCATTTCAAGGTCCTGAAGCTTGCCAGTAACAGTGCCATCTCTTGGGGGAACATATTTGGGCTTTCCCGGTACTCTTAGGTGGAGTCAGGCTGGGAGTATAGATGCAGCTTCATGGCCTTGTGGAAGAACTCAGTCTTGGGAATAGAGAGCACCAATCCTAACCTTGTCTTTAGTTACCATCTTCCTATCTTCCCCTGCCCACCCCCCAAGATGGTTTCTCTGTGTAGCAGTCCCAGCTATCCTGGAACTTGCTTTGTAGACCAGACTGACTCATCTTCCTTTTTTTTTTTGAGACAGAGTCTTACTATGTAGCCCAGCATTGGCTAGCCTAGAACTCCACTTGTAGAGCAGGCTGGCCTTGAACTCATAGAGATCTGCCTGCCTCTGCCTACCAAGTACTGGGATTAAAGGTGTTCACTACCATGTCTGGCCCCTCTTCTTTCTTGTCCTTACCCTTTCCAGGCTTCTCTCCATTATCAGGCTATTTTGGGGATACCCATTATTCTTTGGCTTTACAGAGAATGGAGTGGAGCATACAGAATGTACCTAAAAGGATAATTAGGAAAGAGGACATTGAACTAGCCTTAACCCCCACTTCTCTCTCTCTCTCTCTCTCTTTTTTCTTTCCTTCTTTCTCTCTTTCTTTGTTTTTTTGAGACAGGGTTTCTCTGTGTAGCCCTGGCTGGCCTGAAACTAAAGACAGGGCTGGCCTCAAACTCAGAGATCTTCCAGTCCCAGCCTCCTGAGTGCTGGGGTTAAAGGCGTGGGCCACCACCTTCTGGCTTTCTTTCTTTCTTTCTTTCTTTCTTTCTTTCTTTCTTTCTTTCTTTCTTCTTTTTCTTTTCTTTTTAGACAAATCCTGTGTAGTTCATTCCTTATCTTCTTGCTTCTACCTCCCTGGGATTCCAGGCGGAGCCAGGAGCCACCACATCCAGCTGATCCCATTTTCTTTTCTTCCTTTTTTAATGTTGATATATACTACTTTTAATTATGTGTAGGTTTGTGTGTCTGCTTGTGGGTATGTGCATGTGAGTGTAGGTGCCAGCACAGGCCAGAGGCATCAGATCTTCTGAAGCAAAAGTTACAGTCAGTTGTAAGCTGCCTAACAAGGACGCTGGGAATCAAACCCAGGACCTCTAAAGAGAGCTGTAAGTATTCTTTACTGCTGAGCCATCTCTCCAGGTCCCAGCCTTTTCTTCTGAGATGGTCCCACTGTGAAATTGGCCCTTGAACTCCTACTGTTTCATCCTTGCAAGTACAGGGATTGTAGGCATGCATGACCCTAGCTGGCCTAGCCTTGAATCCTTGAACAAGCTACTCAGCTACTGATTAAGTCCCTTAGATCCCTGATCTCTATAATGAGGACAAGGATTACTGTCGTGCATAACTCATTGGACTAAGGAAGAGGCAGGGAGTTTCTGGCTTTTCTAGGACATGTCTAAGGAAGCATATCCATATGTTGGTTGTGCATTCCTAACTCAGCACACTCATGGTCAACTGAATGTAACCGTCCTTTTATGTCTTAGAAATGTAAAACTACCAAACACTACATAAAAAATGTCATAATGAAAACCCATTATTTTATGTTCAATTAATTGAGAAAAAAATAGTAATAAGGGTCCTAAAGAATTAGGAATTCGGGGCTGGAGAGGTGGCTCAGAGGTTAAGAGAACTGACTGCTTGCTGTTCCAGAGGTCCTGAGTTCAATTCCCAGCAACCACATGGTGGCTCACACCCATCTATAATGAGATCTGGTGCCCAGAACACTATATATACATAATAAATAAATTAAAAGAGATATAAAAAAAAGAATTAGGAATTCTCCAGAAAATTCCAGGCTTTATGAAGAATAGACTGGAGCCCTGGAGCCAGAGGAGGAAAGATCTCCGAGATTTATCTCAGAGTTCCAATAACTTATCTCAGAACTAAATCTAATATGCATATTTTCTGTCTTTTGTTTCATCCTTTCTTTAAATGGTGGCACTGCTACTGGCGGGGCTGAGAGAAGCAAAGAATTTCTCTCTCCCCGGTCTGGCCAAAACTAAACAAATCCTTTCTTTCGCAATTCCTGTCTCCCAGGTTCTTGGTTAAGTGGTACTTTACACTGGTACTTTCTTAATAGCTGCTCACTCTAGACCCTACCTAGACCTTGCTCATTTGTTCTGTTGTCTAACCCAGACATTCTATGACAGAGGTTTCATTTATCTTACATATAAATAAGAAAACTGTGGGACTGAACCCATGGCTCAGGGGCTAACGGCATTGGATGCTCTTCCAGGGGATGTGGGTTTCATTCCCAGCACTCACATGGTAGTGGTAGTTTACAACCATGCATTAATGATTATATTCTCTGTGTGTGTGTGTGTGTGTATGTGTGTGTATGCACTCACATGCACACATTCACACTCCTGCATGTACTGGAGCAGACCAGAGCAGACCAGAGCAGACCAGGGAACAAAGGTATCCTTCCTCAGGTGTTGTTCTTCAGGCACTGTCTACATTATTGTTTTCTGTTTGTTTGGTTTGGTTTTCTGAGACAGGGTTTCTTGGTGTAGCCCTGGCTATTCCGGAACTCACTTTGTAGACTGTAGACCAGGCTGGCCTTGAACTGACAGAGCTCCACCTGCCTCTGCCTCTCAAGTGTCGGGGTTAAAGGAGTGGGCTACCGCCCAGCTGACTGTCCTGGAAAGGTTAGGGTGTCTGGCCAGGGAATCCCAGCTATTCTCCTGTTCCACTTCCCTAGCAGTGGAATTACAAGCATGTACCACCACTTCTGCTTGCACTCACCACCCGTCTCTCAGTCTGTATGTGTGTGTGTGTTGTATAAGTGTATAGGTATGAGTGTATGCATGTCAATGAAGGCCAGAGGTTGATATCATGTGTCTTCCTTGTTTGCCATCTTTTTTTTTTCTTGAGACAGAGTCTCTCACAGAACCTGGAATTCATCAGTTCAACTGGGTTGACTAGCCAGTGAGCCCCAGAGATCCACTTGTCCCTGCTCCCAGCACTGGAGTACAGACACTCGGCCACAGCCCTTGTGTTTGTCAGGCAAGCACTGGACCTACTGTGATTAGTTTGAATCGTTACGTTGACCCAATCTAGACTCACCTGGGAAGAGAGTCTCCGTGGGAGAGTGTCTAGATTATGTTGGCCATTGCACAAGGTATGACTGCATTAGCTGATGTGGGGAAACTCAGGCCACCTGAGTGGCACCATTCCCAAGGCTTGAGCCCTGGACTCCATATGAGTGGAGAAGGTAAGTTAGCTAGCAGACATGCATACATTCCTTCTCTCTTTTCTTTTGCCTGTGAATGTGACTAGAGCCTTACGTTCTTGGTGACTTGATTTTCCCGGAGTAATGGACCATAATCTGGAATTATAATAGAATAAACCCTTCCTCCCTTAAATTGCTTCTTTTTTTCGGTCAGGAAACAAAACTTAGGATCCTAACTAAGCATCTCCCCAGCCTGGTTAAGCTGTTTCTAAGAATTTGGGCTTTTGTTTACATCACAGACACATAGTCTTGGATTCATACACAAATACCAATTTTCCCAGCTTACCGGTGTGCAGGTTTCATTATGGCTTCAACAGAAAGTGGCCTAATGCTTGCCATGAGTAAGCTATGGCTTTCATCTCTGCAAGACCCCAGGGGCTTTCTCAAGCTGCCCCCTCGATACCAAGCAGAGAGAGCCTTAGTCTAGTCTGTAGCCTTAGAATGGGGTTCCAGGGTTCTTTCCCTACCAGAACACTTTATTTTATCTTTTTGGCTGAACTAATAACACCTACCTTTTAAGATTGTTGCTGGTATTAAATATTTGCACATACAGAACAATGCTGGTGACTGGAGTGTAATTCAGCTGTGTATGTGTGTGCCTCCACTTGAACATCCCCAGCATGCAATAAGCCCTGGGTGCCACTGCCAGTACCATATAAAGCTGGTCATGATAACACATAATCCACATCCTTTGGAGGATGAATTTGGGGCCAGCCTGGGCTACAAGAGCCCTTGTCTCAAACAGACAGTACTGGGTACATATTAAGTGCTTGGTCGCTGTCATTTTTGCCTCATACCCCCAGTCAGCTATTTTATGAAGTGCTTTTTAGGCATACAGTTCTCATTTAGATGGCACCACAACTCTGTACAGTGGATGGCAGCCTGGGAAGATGGTAAGTTTGAGGCTAGCTTGCCCTGCACAGTAAGACCTCCTCTCAACAAATAAACACACAGAAAGGTCCCTGTACTCTTAGGCATCTTCTTCATCCCTTCCTGGGCCTTCTTCAGGAAGAACTCTGGAGTCTGAGGGTGGCAGGGGTTGACTTAGGTTCTTGATGAGAAGTCAGGGTGGAGTGGTGCTGGGTGACCTTGTGGTGAGCTGGATGGACCCTGCAGTCTCTGGCGTCATCTTCAACTAATGGTGGTGGGGATATTGTCCTTTAAATGACTCGTAAAGGGTCTCTTTTCTTTCTGGGTTGTCAGGCAAAGTCAGGTTAAGCTCTGAAGGGTTTTAAGGAGTGAGAGCAGGCGGGATAAAAATAAACTTCCACATTAATCCATTATCCTAATGATCGTCCTAAAGATAAGCTTGATCAGATATGAGCATTGCTGAGATTGATTTGCCTAAAATAAGAAGCTCATTTGCATTTTTCTGATTTTCCTCTACTTCATTTAGCTACATTAAGGGACAGCTGCAGCTCTTGCCAAGGACAAACATTTGAAATATATGGATATTGCCTGTGTGTATTTATGGGGCTCAGTGTCCTCCCCACCCACCTGTGGGTATTGTAATCTAGAGGAGGTAGGGCAGCTGAGGGAAGTTCAAGGTGACAGCTCTGGTCTGCTAATGCAGAGGGAGCTTTTGCAACTTCCATTTGATCACATTTTACAATTGATACATTGGTGGAATCAAAGAGCATATCTGGTTCAAATGGTTTGGAGATGATCCTAGTCGGCAGTCTCCTATGAGGTCATTAACACACCTCCCTTCGTTAATCAGTTATGCTCAACCTAAAGAGACAGCTAGGAGAGACACCTGCATTCCCATTTACAAATGAGACAACTGAGGTCCAGTGATGTTAAAGTATATGGGTTGGGCCTCATCCCCTGACCTGGGTCTCAGTGCCTTCAAGGTCAGAATTCTCTGAGATGGGACTCAGGTGCCAAGACCAGCTCTGAGGGCACATTCCTCTGAGGGGACAGTAGAGTCTTAGCAATGCAAGTGACCTTGCCTTTTATCCATGTGATCTCCAGACATAAACACATCTGTGAGCCTGCAAAAATCATTTGTGTGTGCTTCTGGGCAAAGATGACTGTGAATGGTAAAGACCCCCTAAGCTATAGCCTTTGAGTGTCAGGGACCCCACTGGCCTAGCTCCAGGCCTCGCTCCTCTGCACCAGCTACTCTTCAGTGTCTCTGTGATTCTCCTGAGGGGAAGAACTCAAGCTGTGGCATCAGAGAGTCGTGGGTGGAGGTTTTGCTTTGTATGATTGTCAGCTGGTATTCCTGGGGGACTTTCCATGTAGAACTGAATTTATTACCTGTGCTGGCTAGTTTTATGTCAACTTGACACAAGCTGGAACCATTGACAGGAAAAGGAGCCTCACTTGAGAAAATGCCTCCATACAAGACCAGGCTGTAAGCAAACCTGTAAGGTATTTTCTTAATTAGAGATTGATGTGAGAGGGCCCAGCCTGTTACGGGTGGGACCACTGTAGGCCGTGGTTTTGGGTTTTGGCAAGCAAGGTGGAGCAAGCTAGTCAGCAGCACCCTCCCTCCATGGCCTCTGCTTCAGCTCCTGCCTCCAGATTCCTGTCTTTAGGTTCCTGCCCTGTTTGAGTTCCTGTCCTGACTTCCTTCCATGATGAACAGTGATGTGGAAGTTTAAGCCAAATAAACCTTTTCTTTTCCAAGTTGCTTTTGGTCATGGTGCTTCCTCATACCAATGGTAATCTTAAACTGGGACATTGTCCTATTTAATTAATATGCTATTGAACTCCTGATCCTCCTGCCTCTGCCTCCCAAGTGCTAGAATTACAGGTGTGTTGCTAAAATTCCTTCCCTAGGGGAGATCTAAACAATGTCTACCTGTCCTCCTAACATCTCAAAGACAAACTGAATTCCACCAAACTTCATTGGGGAACCATTGAGTTTATTAGGCTTATTACAGAGCAAAGGTGAGGAGTTACAGGTAGAAATGTGGGTTGCCTTAAAGTAGCCATTCTGGAAGGTCTGCTCCCAGCATGGATGGGGACTCTTCCTTAGTCTTTTCCAACTGACATACTCTGGCCCTTCCTTAAGTCTACAGGCAATTAAGGCAGAATTGCATGCAACTTGTTGGGGGGGAACCCTCCCCAGCCCTCCTTCTACAAAGAAATTTCAAAACATAGTAAACCAACCTAGCTGGGAAGACCTAGCTGGGAAGCCAGCACAACTAAACTCAGGACGATGGGGGAAGTTTGGCTGGGAGGATAGTCCTGTATAAGGTATGCGCCATGCATCATGCAAGGCTACGTTAACTTATAAAAAACTAATAATATAGTTCTTCAAGTCAAAATCACACAGGTACAAAAAATAAAAATAAAACAACAGCTGGATGCAGTGGTGCTTGCTGTGAACCCAGAACCTAGAAGGCTGAGGCAGGAGTGGAGAGAATCCAAAGCCAGCTGGGGCTGGTAGCAAGACCCCATCTTTTGGCTGGAGAGATCGTTAGGAGTTCTGAGCACTTGCTGCTCTCTGGTGAGAACCAGGTAAGTTCAGCACACACATCAAGTGGCTCATAAATGCTTGTAACTCTGGCTCCAAGGGATCTGACTCCCTCTCCTAGCTTCTGTGGGTACTTGCATGCACATGCACACACACACACATACACACACATATACACACATACACACACACACACACACTAAAAATAAAATTTAAAAAAGGTAGCCAGGGGGTGGGGTGGTGCAAATCTTTAATCCCAGCACTCAGGAGGCAGAGGCAGGTGGATCTCTGTGAATGCAAGAACAGCCTGGTCTACGAAACGAAATAAACAAACAACAACAACAACAAAAAACAAGTTTAGAAGGCCCTATCTTATAAAGAGAGAAAGTAGGGAGAAAGAAAATGGTCAGGTGTCCTTGCCAATCCATCCTTCAGATCCGAGTCCACTTTCTTGGACTCGATTTTGGCAGCTGGATGTATGTACTCTTAGAGATTGTGTATAAGTACAAGCAGACAGGTGTGCCACTCAGCTCTGTGTGTGGTATGGGGGGCGGTAAGTAAATCTTTCCATAGTGAGGAGAGTTAAGAAGTTGGAAATTCTATGCCTAAGACCACAACTCAGTGTAACGTTTGCAGTATGAACAGGCTGGTTTTAGGCAAATATGGTATATTCCTCTGCTTTGGCTGATTTTATGTCTCCTCTAACAAACAGTGCCCGACTTCTCACTCATCCATTCCCTCATCTGGCAAGCTCCCAGACACCCTTGGAATGCAGCATCTATTGTCTCCAAGAGAGGATGTCTTCCCTCATTGCCCCTCTCCCCACGAAAGGCTAATCATCTCCTCCCTTGCCCCCATACCTCTCACTAGTTATTCCTGCTGCTATTATTGTGAATTGTTGTTCATAGTGTTTGTGGTGCTGAGGCTCAAGCTTAGAGCCTCATAAATGGTAGGCAATGATGTGCCTTTCAGCCTCACTTCTAGCCCCCACCCCATGTACAGACTACCCATATTCCACATAGTTTGAAAGATCCCAGGAGAATATTCCTATCCCCTCTCCCTGACTACCCACTCATCACCAGTTTGAATAAAACAAAACAAAAGCAACAACAAAAATACCCATCAAACCAGGACCACACAAGCACTTGAATGATTCCTTCGCTTTTCTGTCACCTAGCAATGCTCTTGGAGTTGTTTCATAGCGGAGCATAAAGAACCCCTTTATGCCCTTTCCTGTGGCAGAGTGCTTTTTGTGTGGGCACACTATCATTCCTGGAGCCAGCCTCCTGTTGGTGCACATTTAGGTCATTCCCAACCTTTTGCCATTGCAGACAATGCCGCATTGAATAGCATTGTCTGTGCGTCATTGTGCCCATGCGGGTGTGTATTTGTGAGATAAATTCTTGCAAGTGGGATTTCTGGGTGAAAGGATGTGTGTAGTCTTGATTTCAGGGTTCATTGCTGGGCTTATCGTCTTCAGGGCCTCACCTGCCATTGACGCTTTCACCATCCGTGCAGGAAGGAGTCTTTTTCTCTGTCCCGTCTTAGGCCTCTGGGCTTCCCTGGAATGGCCTGTCTCATCAGTCTACCTGGTGCTATTATTTTCTAAATGTCAGCTCAAAGACCCCATCACAGCACGCAGCATTCTGGCTCCTTACCGACTCATCTTTCTGCTCCATTGATTACTGAAGTCCTTAGGGTACAAAAGGGCCAACAGGTCACTGATAGGAATTACTTTACATAGGTGCTCAATGACTGGGCAGTTAGGGCTTATCTGTGGGTGTTGTCCTGTGGAGTTTAGGGATTTTTGTTCAGTTTGCTTAGGTGTGTCACTCTTTTTGATGGGGTCTGTAGCTCAGGCTGGACTCAAAACCTCTTTGTAGCCAAAGATGACCTTGAACTTCAGATCCTCTTGCCTCTTTCTCTCAAGTGAGGGTTACAGGCATATTCCACCACACATGATTTAAGTGGGGCTAGGGGTGGAACCAGGGACTTCTGAATCCTAGGCAAGCTCTCTGTCAACTAAACTACACCCCAGCCACTATTCACTTCTGGAACTTTGGGGCCCTCAAATATTGGAGTCCAACTAAAAACTCAGTGCCACACTACCCCAGAGATACCCACAGCAGATGGCAGGGTGTCTCTGAGGCTGTGGGTTCTGGTCATCCTAACCCACCTCTTCTAAGAGGCTCATCTTTCAGACTGTTTCCCATTTTGTCTGAGCTGGAAGACTAAGCCTCGCCTCGGGTAAAAACCTGTGCCGCCCCACCCCCCTCCACTCCACAGATGAAACTGTCATCCTCCAGATTATTACTGTCTGGAGGGACAGGAGCAGAATTGGGCCCCAGGAAAGCGAGCGCAGTGAGGCAGGTGGAAGTAATCCCCGGCGCCTGGGGTGGGGGAGGGGCAGCAGATGGCTCCCTGGGCAAGCCTTGAAAGCTGGGATTAAAGAGTAATTTTCAATGTGATTTAGGTCACCGCACTTAACTCTTTCCTGACCTCAGGGCCGAGAGGAAGAGTCCCACCTAGGTGTGAGGCCCGAGGGAATCTTAGTCCCTGGCTCGAGGCCTCGGGGACAGCACCTGGGAATTTCAAGCCTCTTCACAGGGACAAACTCAGGAGCCTGTCCCCTTGAGTCCCTCCCAAGCTAGTGTCCGGTTACTTCCTGCACATCTGTTCTTTCTCCAGATAAGATCTTTTTTATAGTGAATTTTTTCTTCAAAGATTTATTTATTTATTATGTATACAGTGTTCTGGCACCAAATCTCATGATAGATCATTGTGAGTCGCCATGTTGGTTGCTGGGAATTGAACTCAAGACCTCTGGAAGAGCAGCCAGTGCTCTTAANTTTTTTTGCTTTTCGAGTTGTTGTGGAGCCAGTCCTGAAACTCACTCTATAGGCCAGGTTGGGCTTGAACTCACAGAGATTCTCCTACCTCTGCCTCCCACGTGCTGGGATTAAAAGCATACACCACCAAGGCCTGGCTCCAGATAAGATCTTTAGTACCTGGTCTTGTTCCCCTTCTCCAGCTCATCCCCACCCCACCCCATAAGTATTTATCCAAAAGCCAATGTATTGAATTAGTTTCCACAAGCAATACTTTTCCTCCCATACTGTTGAAATAAGAAATTTTTACAGTTTCCCCTTTTCTGTTGCCAGGAAACTCAAAGCCAAATTCACCAATGAATCCCATAATCTCCACGAATGCATTTTCTTTTTCTACATGTCTTATTAATCTATTCTAATTTATGTTTTTCCTTGGTCCTGGTTGTATTTTTCTGTTTATATTCTGCTGTATTGTTGAATGAATGTCCTGGATGTTGTACCAAACCATTTGTGAAACTAGGTGAAAGTAAATGTAGAATTACTTCATATGAGGTAATTATTCATCTCTTAAGATCAGGATCTGTTACATGCTTAATCCTGCAGGAGATTAGTGGCTGATGCAGATTAAGTTTACTTAAACATTTGTTACCTATTACATGCTGGGTATTATGCACAAGGCCGTTTCTGTCATCTATTCTAATGATTTTCTGACAGAAATAATTAAATGAGACCCCACAAATCGTTTAGCCCTCTCCTAGCTATTCTTTCTGGAGGGAGAGTGATGAGAGTAGGATCTTGATAGGTAGCCAGGCTATCCTTGAACTAAGAATCCTCCTGATTCAGCCTCCAGAGTGCTGGGATTGAAGGCCTGCACCACCACCTCCAGAAATGGTAGCTATCAGCAGATAACACTAATGTGTATGTGTGTACTTTTGTAAGTTTCTGTACACACATGCAGGTAGGTATGCGAGGGGGCCAGAAGAATGTTTTATCCCCTGGAGTTGTAGTTACGGGCAGCTGTGAGCTGCCTGGTGTGGATGCTGGGAACCGCACCCGGGTCCTCGGCAAGAACAGTAAGTACTCCCAGTCGCTGAGCCATCGCATCGCTCCAGCGCGGCACCTGTGAGAGTTTAATGGCAAACAAAGCAAAACCAGAACTGAGAGAGCCTAGCACAAGTGGGTAGAGCACGCATTCCTTGCTGCATTCAGTAATTTCCTCTTTATCTCTCAATGGGAAGCCACTTCTGGTACATCTGTGGTCTCTGTGCTCTGGGTTAGGCCTTATCCTATGTGCAAGTGACCCAGATGGGGCCCTTAGTGCTCTGTGTTCACTACCAGAACTGGTTCAGCATTTAACATGTGACCCACGTGGGTCCGTGTGGGTGTTATTGGAGGAGTGTTGTTTTCCTTACTGTGGAGTGGGAGTTGGCCATATGCATGACTGAAGTTTGGGCAGCCATCCTCCCACCCTATGCAGATGCCCATCTGACAGGGGGCCAACACAGAGGAAGTGGAGTCTAGAGGCAGAGGGAGTGATGACAGGTCTTGAGGACTTTGTTTAGTTGCCTAGATGCAGCCATACCCAAAGCCAGCAAGACCTGTCCCAGGAAGCGATGCATGACTACTCAGTTCTAAGCCAGCAAATTCTCTCTCACGCTCTAGCCTGTCCTGCCTTAAGCAACTTTTGTCAACTATTTCGTGACAACCATGAGAAAAGGAACCACTATAGTTTCTATTCACTTCTAGCAACAACAAAACACCCTAACTCCCATACAATTCTCAGTACATTTTCATTCCCACTTAATGGACCTGCCCAATATTGAAGCTAATAAATGGCAGTGTTCATATTTGAAGCCAGTTCTGGCTGCAAGCCTGTGCACATGTTCATAAAAACGCTCAGTTGGGGTGCCAGACAAAAACGAATGAAACAGGGGGGTTCGGAATTACTAAGGATGGCCAGCCTGCTGGGGCACCATCTCTCTGAACTGTCTTCCTCAGACCTGTGTGAGATGTGGGAGAAGCACTCGTGCTAATTCACAGACCCACCAGCTCCTCTTCCTCCTGGACCAGGAGCTTTGACCTCTGCTCTCTTAAAGGAGAAAGGTACTTTGAGGACACCCTGAGGACACCCCGGAAGCAGCAAGGCTCCACTATCACAGGCTAAGGGGGGATAAATCAGATAATCTGCGGTGGACATTGTGAAATGCCCAGCAAAGGCTCATGTGTTTGGATACTTTATCCCCAGCTGACTGAACTTTGGAAGGTTGTGGAGCCTTTTGAAATCACCTGGAGGAATTGGGTCACTAAAGATCGGCTTTGAGGTTTTATAGCCCACGCCCATTTTCAATTTCCTGTCTGCTCCCTGAGTGTGGCTGCAGTGGGACCAAATGCCTCATAGTTCTGCCATTCTTTCCCTTCCTTGATGGACTATTCCCCACTCTGAAACCGTAAGCCAAAGTAAACCTTCTTTCCTAAAACAGCCTCTGAACCTTCTTTTCTAAAGTAGCCTCTGAGTGTCACAGTCGTGAGAAAAGTGACTAATTTTTACAGTCACCCGGGGACTTATCTCTGACCGAGCTGCCTGCTGAGAAAAGCTTTCCCATGTGTGCACTCACATAAGAACTCAGAGGTTAGGGTTAGGGTTTGGGTTAGGACCCGACCTGAAGCCATGGTCCAAGAGGGTGCAGCTCCAGCTTGAGCTGGAGCAGATCTTCCATGTGGTCCTGGAAACATCATCAGTGTGATGCTGATTTGGTTGGCGGACAGATTGCGAGAGTTCCAGGGTTACCGAGGCTTCCAGCTGGATTTCAAAGGAAAGACCTAGGAAGCCAGGCAGTGTGAGACAGAGCCTGAGTCCCTGCAGGCAGCCCCTGAGGGATCAATGCACGAGGCTGTGAAGGTCAAGATAGTATTTTCACGGAACCCGCAGGAAGAGAGCACGGCAAGCATAGGACAGAGGCCATGCAGACAGCAACTAGAAAGTATGGATGGGCAGAGCTGCCCAAGCTTGTTGGAGGTCATATCAGGACATCATGTACCCAGATGCCAGGCATAGAGCTACAGCATTTGAGGCCTTCCTTGCTGGGTTTTGGTCTTGCTTTGATCTCATCCTTCCTTCCTAAGCTCCTGTTTCTCCTTTCAGGGATAGGAATGTCTGTCACTGTATATTAGAAGCATGACTTAACTATTTTACAGGTTCTCACAGAAAATACTTTTGCTTGAGTCTCAGAGAAGACTTCGAGCTTGAATCTTTAAATAGTATTCAAACTGTTAAGAGCAGCAGAACCCTTGAAAATTAGCTGATTATATCTTGAATTATGAAGTAAATAAGCTTGGGCCTTTTGAGAACACAGGTAGAAAATGATGATTAAGAAGACCTATTTGTGTGTTGGGGTCATGGGGTAGACTTGTGACGATTGATATTGATTGGCAACCTGGTCAAGTCGAGAACCACCCAGTTCAGTAAAGCCTGACTCTGGGTATGTCTGTAATGATGTCACCAGAGAGAACTTACTAAGTGGGGAGACCCACCCTGATTGTGGGCAGCCTAGAGCCTGGGAGTACAGATGGGAAGTAAGGAGAAGGTCTGTTAGCAACAGGCTTCGTTTCTCCCAGTCTGTTCCTGGCCACCATGGTATGGACTGCTCTGCTCTGTCATGCTCTCCCCAAGATGACGGGCTGAACCCCTCAAAACTGTGATCCAGAAATAACTCCTTCCTCCATTATACAATTCTTCTGGGGCAATTGTCACATGGCTGATCCCTTTGACTGTACCATCGCCCTTCCTAAGGTGACCATCTTCATTGAAGAAGGAAGATGGCATTTGGCAGATGAGGTACAGATGAGATCTCATGCATCATCAGAGCAGCAGGCAGCTGCAAGACAGCCCTTTCTGGGCAACTGCAGGCCTGGGCCTCCCTTCTCTGGCCTTTCAGGGAGTTCTCAAGGGTGATTGTGAATGGGCCAACCTCTGTGGCTCCGGAAAGACTCTGCTCCCCAAGCGTGAGGCTCTGTGTTGCCCACACTGTCACCAGTGGCCGTCTCTGGGCTGCCCCTCTGTGTGCTATTACCACTCACTTGGCTTCTGGTGAGAAGGGGAAACCTTCATCATGCCTGCTTTTTGTGCCATGGTAACCTTGTAAGAGAAGAGAACACGGTGAACTATTGGGAAGAGTGTGTCCCTGGGTCTCTTTGCCTAGGAAAGAACACCACATTACCTGGCAGAAGTAAAGAGCCAGAAACCCACTTAAGGCCATTTTCTACAAGTGTTACAGAAATCACATTCAAGAGAAATCTGTCCATTAGGACAGAATTCTGTAAAGAATTCTGGACCAGTTGTGCTCGCTCCAGGCGAGACTCGCCTGTTCAGAATGTAAAGAGCAGAGAGATGGTGAAGGCAATATTTAAAAACTAGCTCTAAAGGTTGGGACGATGCCCTGGTGAGTAAAGTGCTGATGAGTAAGCGTGAGGACCTGAGTTCAAATCCCCGACAGCCACATTAAATAACAGACATGATGGTGTCTGCCTGAAACCCCAATGCTGAAGGGGCAAGACAGGAGGATCCCTGGGGCTTACTGGCCAGTCAGTCTGGCCAAAGTAGAAAACTCTGGGTTCATTGAGAGAGCTTGCTACAAATAACTAACTTGGAGAGCAATAGAAGAAGATACATGATGTTGACCTCTGGTCTATCCACAATCATACACAGACACACACACACACACCACACAAAGAGGAGAGCAAGTACACATACAGAAATAAAAATTAGCAATTTAAAAAGTGCTTAAAAACACTAGCTTCTAGAATAACATAAAATTCATGTCTATTTATATATAAGCACTTTCTATTGACTGAATATTTGTGCCCCTCCCCTAGTTTTTACATGGAGCCCTAGGTCCCAGTGTCACTGTACTCTGAAGCTTAAGAAAATAATTAAGGTTATATGAGGCAGTTAGGATGAAGCCCTGATCCAACAGAAACTAGTGATGTCATAAGGAAAGACACTAGAAGGAAAAGGCTGTATGAGGACAGAGAGAAGGTGGCCCATCGGGCCAAGAAGAATGGCTTTACTAGAAACCAAATTAACTAGAGCCTTGATCTTGATTTGTAGCTTCTAAAATTAAGTAATTTTCTGTTGTTTAAGGTTCTCAATCTATGGCATTTTGTTGCAGTGGTCTGAGTTTACGAATATATATGCACAATATACAAAGAGAAAGAAAATTACAGGGGCTGGAAAGTCAGGTCAGTGGTTAAGAGTTCATGCTGTTCTTCCAAAGGACCAGAATTCGGTCCCCTGGATTGGGCAGTTCATAATTTCCTGTAACTGCAGCTCCAGGGAGACGGGATGCCTCTGGCCTTCCTGTGCACTTGTATTCATATGCATATGTCTACATGTAGACCCCCCCACATATTTAAAAAGAAAAAGAAAAATTAAAGTATACAGCTTTTTAAAGAAAGAAATAAAATTGCATTACTTAATTGTAAATTCCACATCGCCAATTGAATCTTACAATACTTCTCTTGCCTGTTGCTAAATTGTTGGAATTAAACTGGTTTTAATTCAATCACGATTGGACAAAAAATCATACACACATGCATGTACACACAAATCGGGGTCAATTGGCAAAGAAAGTGCTTGTGCCATGGATGGATGAGTCTAATCCCAGAATGTTCAGTAGTAGAGCACTTATTTAGCATTTAAGAAGCCTGGAGTTCAAGACTTAGTGCTGAAAAAAAAAGAAAGAAAAAAGAAACAGTATTTAATAACAGTTAACCAGTGTGGGGCTGGCCCATAACCCCAGTACTCGGGAGGCAGAGGCAGGGGCATGAAGAGTCTAGCCAATTTGACCTACTTATCCAGACTCTGTCTCCACTACCAACAAAACAGCTTGCAAATTTTCTGAAAATGCAGCAGCTGACTCCTGTGGGCTGTCAGAAGCACTTACCGACAAGGACTGTTGGGCCCAGCTCCACCTTTCAAAGCAAAGGAGATCAACAGACCAGCATGCTAATACCAAGTGAGCTCTGAAGGCCTGCTCCACTTCCATAAGTGACATCGTTAGCTATAAGACTGAGTTATTGGGCCTAGTGTGGATACCCTAGGCCAATGCCTCTTACAATGTCATCCCTGTACCAGCAGACTCAACATCACCTTAAACTCTGTACAAATGCAACTCTGGCTTACTGTGGACTACTGAGTCTGGGCCTCTGGGGACAGGGCCCTGCAATGCGTCTCTGATGCTTCTGGTGATGTTCAAGGTGCTTCTGATGCATCTTCAAGTTTAATGTTCCTTTCAGTGGAAGGCAGTTTGAATTGTCCTACTCTTTGGTGGCGCATACGTTGTTCTTGCCCCCTGCTGCAGGTGATGAGTGTCAGCTTTAATATTCAGAACTCTCCTTACTACTCCAGGCCTGCTCACACAGAGGTAGTTAGAAAGAGTTCTCATCAATCGGTCCCCTCGAAAGGCTTCACCTCCATCCAAGAGGCTTTACAAAAACAGTGCTGGAGTCGGAAGCTGCCAGCAGTCTCTCTGTCCCCAGGGCTCATGCTTGTGTCTGTGTTCTCCTGTGCTGTGAACACAGCAGGGGCTGTTTAAATTGTCTCAGTCTGCAGAGGGGCTTCTTACCTGCATTCAGAGCTCACTGCAGATGTCCCACTTATTCTGGCCTGTGACCCGGACTCGGCTCTGAAGTGGAACATTCTTTTTGCTGCAGATGAACTGAAATCAGAGAAATCCCAGCTCAAATCAGCTTAAATAAGTCGTCCCATTATTTTCCATGGATGTTCCCCACATGTGCTTTTTTTTTCTTTTTCTTTTATTGCAATGCTGGGTATCCATCCGAATCAAGACTTGCCCATGCTAGGCGAGCAACCTGCCACTGAGCTACTCAGCCAGCTGTTACTAGTTTTCACAACCTAAGTTCATGGGTTCCAAATTCTTTTAAAGTATTTATTATCTGTTTGTTTGTTTGTGAGAGCCATGTTGTAGCGTTCGTGGGGGCAAGAGATCCACTCATTGCTGTAGTTCTCTCTCTCTAGCACGTAGGACCTGGAGGTCAAACTTGGGTTTTCAGGCTTGGTGGCAAAAGCCTTTACCCACTAAGCCATCTTGCCTGACCTGTTTCCAGAGAATGTTATGCTGAGTTGAACCTTAGAGGATGAACAAGATTTAGAATCAATAGCCAGGAGAAAGAACGTGGAAAATTGCTGTAGAAGGCTGGAAATATCGTGAAGGCCAGAGCTGTGAAAGAAGAGGGTGGATGGTTCTATGAGTTTCATTCTCATCAAGAGAGAGTAAGGAGGAGCTGGGGTGGTGACCTGGGGGTACCACCATGAAGGGCCTGGAGGCCTGATGTCAGTGTTAGATTTTTATCTAGGTGCATGGTGCGTGCCTGTAATCCCAGCTTTCTGGAGGCTGAGACAGGAGGATCATGAACTTCAGGCCAGCCTGGGCTGCATAGTTCATGTATCAAAAAATTGAAACCACCTGAAATATAAAAATGACAAAAGAACATGGCCTAAACTGAGTATGATGGTACACACCTGCAATCCCATTGCCATGAGGCAGAGGGAGGAAGAGCAGGCGTTCGAGGTTATCAGCTACAGAGTGAATTCAAGGCCAGCCTGAGCTAAATGAGACCACATCTCAATAAAAATAATACACTATAAATGTATTCTATTCACATGAACAGGTAGTTCCTGATGATTTTTTGTTGTTGTGGTTTAATTTTGGCTTGGTATTTTGAGACAGGGTTTCTCTATATAACAGCTCTGGCTGGCCTGGTACTCACTTTGTAGACCAGGTTGGCCTCGAACTCAAGGGATCCTCCTGCCTCTGCCTCCCAAGCACTAGGATTAAAGATGGGCACCACCACTGCCCGGCTTCCTGCAGGGTTTTAAGCAGAGTGCTGATGTGATCCTATCCATTCTTCCTGAAGGATCATTCATGCTATAGTGTAGCAGAGAGATAGAGGAAGGACAACCGGCAGGAGGAAGGTACTTCTGGGCCCCTTAAGCCAGGAGCAGCAGTCTGAACTGAGTTGCTAACAGGGACTGGAGAAGAGGAAATGGCCTTGACAGAGCCTGTTGGATATTGCAAATGTGGCAGTAATGAAGGCTTGGGCCAGGGGCAGGTGGTGGAACTTTTCACAGAATCAGACGGGAGGGGTTGCAGCTGGGGTAAATAGCATCAGAGCTGGACTGGAGTGATAGGACCCCACTCCTTCCTGGCCCTTCTTGTGCTCATGATTCCCTTCCCCACACATACACACACCCACACCGAGGTATTCCTCAGCATTGCCGGGCTTTATGTTTCCCCAGCTTCCAGCCTCCCCAGCTTCCCCCAAAAAACATGAAGCTGAAGCTGAACCTTCCAAGCTCTTGGCAGAAATGAGATGTGATAAAAAATGAACAGCAGCCTTCGATGTGATTTTTGATTAATTGCTCCAAAGATGTCTCTCTCTCTCTCTCACACACACACACACACACACCCCACCACCACCACCACCA
>LOJH01020065.1:244-22319 GCA_001685095.1 Ellobius talpinus
AGGCAGTCTGGATGTCATTAGCGTAACATTTTTACCTGTAAGATGAATGAGAAGGAGGAACCTCAATGTGCTAGAGGGGAAATGGAATAACGGATAGCGATATAAGTGAAGAGAACTGTGCGGGCTTTATCTCATGAACTGGCTACACCGGTAGACGGCACAGGACAGAAAACCGCCCCCCATCCAAGGCACTTGTATTTCTCCTGCGCCTTGAGTTCTTTTTGCCTCAGTAAGAAAGCAGAGGGTGGGAAGATGCAAGGGGGCAAAGAGGTTTGGCTGACGGACTCACTAGTGTGTGTAACTGTAACTAAGGAGCCAGATAGGATCTTAGTAAACACTTGATTTGGGGTTCAGAGCAAGGAGGGCGGGCTTATTTTTATTCTTCTGCTCCTAAAAGGCAATTGGCTGAACTTATTCTGGCTACTCAGGATGAAGGGAGGGGTGCCAACCTCTAGGGAGGTGGACGCTTTGGTATCTTACTCTGTTTCCAGCTGCTGCTTTTTTCTTTACATGTCAAGGAAGACTACTCAGTAGTTAAAAGGGTGCTTCTTGGCACTAAAGAATTCATTACAAAGGAACTGACTGGGTGTGTCCTAAGAAGAGCTAATTCTGTTCTGCAAGGCATGTGTTCAAACATCTGTTTTAAATTTGCTCTGTGAAAGTGAGGAAAATTTGTACAGAGGCGTCACAGGGTGGCTGTCAGTCGTCCATGCCCATTCGGTTTCACACCCACACAACACTTAATAAATCCTTGAGTGCTGAAAAGAAGGGGATAGGAAAGGAGAAAATTTGGGAGGAATTGGATTCAAAGATTCTTTCAATGCCAAAGCAATACTATACCTACAGTATGCCAGTGCTGTAGTGTTCCAAAATAGGTCATTATGGGACAAAACTCAATGTTGGTGTGGTATAATAAAACTAGTTTTATTATAAATTCTAGACTCATTATAGCAATCTATAGCAATCTGCTTTAAAGAATTATACAACACACACACACACAAAATCTATATTCTTTGAATAAGAAGTTCTGTGATTGGAGTTTCCAGATAAATGTTCTGAAATGGTTCATTAGAAAACAGACATCTTAGAGTTTTTTTTTTTTCCCCCACAGATTATCTTGGAGAAAAGCAGGTTTTATGCTAAACATCTTCCATGGGAGAAGACAACTAACATGGATGCTTCCCAGTGCTGGTGTGTATTAGTGAATCAGAAGAAGAGCATGCCTAGCTGGCATTTTAGCAATGCTTTAGGATTTTCTGCCAGAGGTATGGCTAACTCAGTGAGAAGACTACATTGTAGGTGATTGTTAGCTCAGAGTCTTTCATCCCAGGGTGGCAATGAAGACAGCTCTCCCCAGAAACAGGACTGGCATATCCAGTGGTCCTCAGAGGCCTGCAGGGAGATGGAAAGGCTACATCGGCATCCCCAAGGATGCTTGTAAGGAAGTGTGGGTTTGTGGATCAGTTCCTGGTGGGATTTCTGAGTCAGGAGATCTCAGTCTTCACGGTCCGCATGAGCTCTCAAGTGATTCTGATCCCCATCCAATGAGCACAGAGAACAATGCTTACACTTGGAAGTGGACTGTGAAAGTGGCTAGACTTTGTGCAGAGGAGAGAAACATCCCACTGATGTTTAGTATCTGTTTGGTTTCCTAGTGGAAAGCATTGGGCATCGGATGTAGCTAAATGGTAGAGTGCTTGCCTAGTATGTGAGTCCCTAATCAGTCTTCAGTATCCCCCACCCTCAAAATCTGGCAGCTTGAAACAGGCTAAGGTGGAATATTAAAGCCATAGAAATTGGAAAATGCTACAAATTAAGATTCTATCTCTACCCCACTGAAAGACTGTGGTGGAATATTTTAAGATGTGTTGCATTTGTTTCTGCTATGGAACATTTGTTCAATGGTGCAAGGATGTGCTGCCTTCTTTTATGTTGCATTTGTTTACCTCTGTGAAGCTGTGTTACTGTGCCTGTCTAAAACACCTGATTGGTCTAATAAAGAGCTGAACAGCCAATAGTGAGGCTGGAGTAGGGATAGGTGGGGCTTGCAGGCAGAGAGAATAAATAGGAGGAGAAATCTGGGAAGAAAAGATCGAGGAACGAGAAAAGGAGAGAGGACAGCAGGGGCCAGTTACCCTGCTACACATCAAGCCATGGAGTAAGAAGCAAAGAAAGGCATATAGAATAGAGAAATATAAAAGCCCAGAGGCAAAAGATAGATGAGATAATTTAAGCTAAGAAAAGCTGGCAAGAAACAAGTCAAGCTAAGGCCGGGCATTCATGAGAAGAATAAGTCTCTGTATTTAGTTGGGAGATGGGTGGCACCAGCACCCCCACCCCCCACAAAGAGTAAAGAGAAAAGGGTCAAAAGAGTAAAACAACCAACTACAAAAGACAGTACACCACTGGGTGCCATGTGGCTTATTCTCCCACTTTTAATACCCTTTCCATAACCAAACCAACATGGGGTTATAGTTACATAAGAGAGCAGAGGTTTCAAAAGGGTCTCTCTGACAGAAACCACTGTTACTTAGAGTAGCTCAGTCTAGAGAGAGAGAGAGAGACCTCTCCCTTCCTCTTCAGCCCTTAGCAACCACTTAGTTTGAGCCTGTTTCTGTTCTTAGCCCTGAATCCAGCTGGGAGACTCACATTTTCCCTTGGGTTTATAGACCTTAAATGCACTCACTGTCCTTCAAAAACACTTCTCTTCCTTCCTTGTGTAAATAAATTCCCTTTCAATGATCTCCACTTGTCTTAAACAAACAAACAACATCCTGGGAATCCTCAGAAGTGATCCATTGGCCTGGAAATGTGTGGTGGCAGTTCCACCGTAGACTCTTGGGTAAGGCTGAAATAAAGAGGAAGTGAGAACGGATGATGATTTAATTGCTCACAGGAACGAATAGATTGACAGCAGAGTTGGGGAGGGGCCGTGTTTATTCAGGTTTGATGGATCTGTGACCTTAAAGAAAGTGTGCACATAAGGACCATCAGGAGATGAGCCCATTGGGAGAGTGAGAGGCACAACGACAGCTAGAACTCTAAGGGGGCCAACAAGTCCTTGGCTATTGTGCAAGAAGCTAGGGACCCGAGAAGCCATTCCCAGTGTTAATGTCACTCTATTTGCCAATGAGCTAGGGTTACAGGGTGGTGTCCTACTAAATGTATGGGAGCTGCTACTACGACTGACGTCACCAGTTCACTTCGTTCCTTAGATAACTCATTCAAGGCCACAGGCGCATTCCTTGACGATAATTTCAGAGGAGGAAAAAAAAGAGTCCATGTTGCAAGGAATTTCCTGAGACAGTCATCCTCAAACTATCGTCCTTCTGGTCCCACCCTCTCCCTGGGGCACACAGTGCATCTTTTCTCCCGTGACACAGAGATCCTAACGGTACTTCTATCAAAGCACCTTTGCAAGAGTTCAATGAGTTCACATTCAGCCTGCTGGAGAGCGAATGGAGAGTTCTGTGCACTCGGTGCGTGTCAGCCAGCGCTCACACGTCACGTCGCCACCACTTCAGGGGACTGAAGTGATGATCTGTCCCTCTAAGCTTCTTCCCGTTAAGCATGTGAGTCCTTTTCAGGGAGACCCTGACATCTTACAGACCCGGTGCTTGACACAGTATCTGGAGGGGGGGGCATAAATGTCTTTAAGTGAAGTCTTCACATAGATACGGCCACTTTAAGAAAGATTTATAGTGAAGAGCAGCAAATGGGGCCTGGAGGTGTCTCAGTAAAGAGAACTTTAACCAACTCATTTCCTAAATTGATGGTTTTAGGAAAACATCCCTTCTTGTAATTTCTCCTAGCATTTCATGGAATTAGAGTCCTACTGGGGGTCAGATACTTTTGTTTAGATTTCTGTTTTTCTCTCTTAGTCAACTTCTTAAAAATTATTTTAGAAATCTAAGTTTATATGCACACAAATAGATATTTAAAAAAATCTTGGGTTGATTTGCACGCTGGTTTGAGTAGATATTCTGGCTAATGCGTTTAAGCAATCTAACTCTAGAGAAGTGCTCCAGTACATTTAATCTTCATTGGAAAGCATTCTGCAGCCCTCTCGACCTCTAATAAAATACAGCCACATAGGGATTTGTTAAAGTGAGGCTTTGGTTTCATCTGGGTTGGGATCAGAGGCTCGGCATTTCTAAGCAGCTAGATGGTGCCAATGAGACCAGTGTCTGGACCACACACTGAGGGCAGGTTCCCCTGCTGCCTTGGTAAACTCGGTAGAACAAAAACAGTCAAATTGTTAACCCAAGTAAAATCGTACATGCTGCTGATGGAGCCACACAAGGAAATAGTTTGGATTTTTTGTTTTTTTTAAAAAAATCAACCTGTTTTCTGATGGAGAGAAGGCTCCTAATTGTAGTGATTCTCTATAAGGGCAACTCACACAAGTCTGTGCATCACACACACAGCAGATCTTATGTGTCATCAGAGTTAATACCTGAAGAGGACACTCAGGGAAGCAGTTGACACATAGACACTGGTGTGGAAATGTGTAAGGATGGCATTGAACAGAATGCCAACGGGACAGTGCTACAGAGAGGATTTAGGTACAAGAATCGGATTGCTGTGTTCGGAGACGTACTGCAGGCTCGGAAAGGGGAAATGAATAACTAGACATGCATTCTGGGAGGATGCAGGCATGGATGGCTGTGCCCTAATGCGCCCTGGACTATTCGGTACAGGGACGATGTAGAGGAGAGAGACGGGTCTCCTTCCTACCCCACCCACCTCCTGGAAACCACCCTAAAACGCCAGGCTAGTGTCCATCATTTGCATAATTCCCTCCACGGTACACTAAGAACCATGCTCATACTTGCTATCTCGTCATGATTGGCAATGTGGCTTCTTAGAGTAGTTTCATGCTTTGGTCCTTTCAGTAGCCCAGAAGGAAAATGAATCTCAGGACAGCTTAAGAGACTGAAGGACTCAATCAGACAAATGCAATTTGTGGGTTTGTTTAGTTTTGTTCTGAGAACATGTTACCATATTATTAGAGTTTTCGTTGAGGTATCATTGATCTTCTGACTGGTTACAAGCAATCCTTTTTTTGTTTTATAGTTTCTATACCCTTCTTAGAAAACTCTGGATCTGTGAGTATTTTAGGTCTTAACAAGCTAGAAGGGTTTTTTTTTTAATTAAAACAGCCTTTTTACATTTGGAAAGCATATGAATCATGGCTTGTCACCGAATGGTAGTGAAAATCAAAACAGAACAAAAACGAAAATTGAATATATTCATTTGAGCTCCAATTCCACCAGTAAACCTTTTCACTTTTCTTTTTCTATTCATCAGGTTCATTAAAATATGAGTTTTACCTGTTTTAATTTTTCATTTTTTGTCTTTTTATTTTATAAAAGCCAAACAAATTTTTAAAAAATGGGAAGGGCCAGAGAGATAGTTTAAAGGGCAAAAACACTTGCCATGTAAGCTTGACAACTTGAATTTGAATTCCTGGAACCCGTAATTAAAACAAAACAAAATAGACCCTAAGAGAGACATACATGGATCTAATCTACATGGGAAGTAGAAAAAGANAGAGGGTTGAAGGGGAGGGGAGAGGCAGGGAGGGGAGCAGAGAAAAATGTGGAGATCAATAAAAATCAGTAAAAAAAATTCAAAACAAAACATACAAAACAGAAATCAGGGTTTAGGAAGGAGTAGAGGCTGAAGAAATAGCTCAGCAATGAAGATTGCTTGGTCCCGCTGGGCGGTGGTGGCGCACCTTTAATTCCAGCACTTGGGAAGCAGAGACAGGTGAATCTCTGTGAATTCAAGGCCAGCCAAGTCTACAGAGTGAGTTCCAGGGCAGGCTCCAAAGCTACAGAGAAACCCTGTCTCAAACAAACAAACAAAAAGATCTTTTGTTGCCCTAAGAGAAGACTTGAGTTTGGTTCTCAGCACTCATCTTGCGAGGTTCACAACCACCCCTAACTCCAGCTGCTTAGGAATCCGACACCCTCTTCTGGTCTACGAGGGCACTTGCATTTGTGTGCGCATAGCCACACACAGACACACACACACAGAGAATTGAAAATAAAGTAAAATCTCTAAAACAGCATAGATACAGTGGAACACATTTGCAATCCCAGCATTCGTATGGTGAGAAGAGAGGTAGAGATGGGAGCAGTGAAGCTATTGGAAGTTTGTGGGCCAACTAGCCAGAAGTCTAGAGCACCACAGCTGAAGATATAGGGTCTCACTATACAGCTCTGGCTGTCCTGGAACTCACTGAGTAGACCAGGATGCCCTCGAATTCACAGAGATCCTCCTGTCTCAGTCTCTGCCACCCAAGTGATGGGATTAGAGGTGTGTACCACAACACCCTGCTCAATGAACATCGACATGTTTAAGTTGGCAGTCAAGGCTCTCTAAAAGCTAGCCAAGACCAAGAACCTTTCCGAGCTTCTTTCACTGTTCCCTTTGGTCTTCTACTCTCTGATGGAAATGACTGTTTGCTATCCCATAATGATACTCACATGTTAGTGAAATGTCAGAGATTGAGATTTCCTTAACCAATATAAAATTGGGGGAGGGAGCACATTTATATTAATGTTTTCCAAATTTTCCTTTGCATTGGCGTGACCCCTGACCTAGAAAGTTTGTTAAAACTCAGAGTCCTGAGCGTCATCAGCAGACTTTCTGGTTGTGTTGGTCTTTGCTGGTGCCTAAGCATTTGCGCATCTGACGTTTCCCTGTGGACACTGCTGGTTCTCCCCCAGGGGGGACATTTTGGAGATCGTTAGTTAACGTTCACTGAAGTGGAACAAGTGGAAGCTGCCCTTGTATAAGACAAGAACCACTCTTTGAAAATGAAGCCACCTTCTCCACTCCGACACTGCATCATTTGTCATTTTAGTCCAAGCCAAAGCTGAAGGGCCTACACAGTTGGCCACAGGTACACACAAATCATCCCTGCCCAAGCCACTTCCGTAGTTTCATTGCCCACAACTTCCCAGCTCCTGTTCTAATGCAGCCACACTGACCTCCATGAGTCTTTGGACACAGTAGGCACCTTCCTGTCTCGGAATACTTACTCTACGGATTCCCTCTGCCTAGGACATTTCTCACTAGTTTCTTTATTCATTAACCAAGACAGAAGGACCTTCCACCTCACCTTCATCCTATCCAATATGGTACTTTGTCATCCTCTTCCTGATCTACTGTGTGGCACTCCCCATCCTCCTAACCATGATTTATTTTCCCTACATTGGTAAGGCCAGCACTTATTACCTTCCTGCACATTACATATTTATCAATCGCATCTCCTGCTTGTCTCCTCTACTAGAATACATGCTCCTCAAAGGCAAGAATTTCTTTCGTTCTCTGATGCGTCCTAAGCTCTCAGCAGACAAAAGGCCCTCAATAGTCACCGAAAGAACGGATGGATGAACAAAGAAGTGAACACATTAGGTACACGGAACAAAGTCATATCAGAGGAAAATATTATACACATTAGAAAATGTTGCCTGTTTTCCTATGAGAGCTACCTGGGTTCCTCAACAACGACGTCTTTTTTCTTTCCTCTTTTATTTGTCGGGTAGTGCATTTTGAATTTTAGATAGTGCTCTGAGGTGATGGGATTTGCACATACACAGTCCTGCCTTTTTCAACACGCCTAATACAAATGGTGTTGGGGTGAACGTTCCCCAAATTGAAGCAAATTTGTATGTAGTTCTTTTAGTCAGCACGTACAGACGTACAGATAAGATTTTTTTTGTTTTATTCCCAATAGTATAGGACTTTGAAGATGTAACTAGATTTTTTTAAAGGATTATTTATTTTTATCTTAGGTATATGGGTGTTTTGCCTGCGTGTGAGTGTGTGTGCCACATGTATGCAGTATCCTCTAGAATTGGAGTTACAGATAGTTGTGAGTCACCATGTCAATGCTGGGAACCAAATCCAGTTCCTCTGAAAGAGCCACCGGTGCTCTTAACGACTGAGCCGTCTCTCCAGCCCCAGGTGCAAGTATTTTTGAGATATTACATGCGTTTCTATGGCATGATAAAGTGTTAAACACTTTATCTTATGAGTTTATTGTATCTCAGTTCTCATTTCAACACTACAAGGAAGACTTTTGCATCTAAGAAACTGAAGACCAAAGAGCATTTGATAACTGGCATAGGATCAGAAACAGCCAGGAAGTGGCCGTGAACTCGCCTACTCTGCATGTGTTTTAAGCCTGTTCAGATGAGAGTTTGAATACAAGCAAGGACCTGGGAAACTTGGTATTCTTAGTGAAGTTGTCTGAGGTCGGTCCAGATCTGGAGTCGGACGGAAAGGGTGAGCCATGCTGTCCTCCACCCTCTACTGCTAAGAGACAAAGCTTGCCAAAAGAAACCCAATAAGCTGCATGTGGAGGTTTCACCAATTCCCTGAAATTCAAAATCTGTATTTTTATCCCAGGCTGGACTTGAATTCATGACCCTTCTGCCTCTGCCTCCTCTGCAAATCCTACCGTCCTACCTGTGTGCACCACCACAACCGGTTAAAGTATGCGTTTTTAAAGAGCATGTTTTCTTCCTTTAAAAGAGGGGTTGGGGTGGAGTGGGTGGGATGGGGTCCCAGAGCGCTTATTTCCCATTGTGTTGCTTCAGTCCCGTCATTGATTTCAAGCCAGAACCTGGAGTCCTCAGTAAAACTAACAGGCGTTATCATGAATTGCCGTTGACAGGCAAGTGGTTCCTCTAGCCTAATAACTTCTAGTTGAGAGGCTTAAAGACCCCATCGTGGTGTTTTAAGCGTTGCATGCCACCAGACACTGCTTTGGCTCTGTACGCACGCGTCACACTTACGTGTGGTGACACCACGCACAGAAGCAGACCTTTGAAAATTCTATTCGCTCTTCAAGTAAACTTCTGGGAGCTATGCCAACAGAGAGGCTGAACCGAGCCTGTGGGTGCAGTGTTTTAAGAGAGAGCATACAATTATTATGCCCAGAGTCAGCCATGATAACAGGGTGGGTACGTTTGAGCCGTGTCAACGGAAGTTCATTCATAGTGGTGTGAAAAACCCTTGGTTGTTTTCACGTGTCCAAGGCCATTGTTCAGGTGAACGGTACTGCATCCGAAGGGTCATGGACCATTCTCTTTCATCAGTATGGTTTCGCCTATTGTGTATTCTATACTCACATTTCCCCCCTTCACCACTCCTACGGCTTCTCATATTCTCTTGTGGCGCTAAGGAAACTTCTTTATCAGGACAAGAAAGGGAGATTCCCCTTCACGAACACTGGACTATTTTTGACTGAACAGGTTGGAAATTCTTGGCTCCTATTGATAAGAAATTAGCTGATCTCTCCGAGTGTATTGTCTGAGGATTTCATAAACCTGCTCCTGAGGGCCATCAAAGGGAAGACTTAGTGAGATAGGTCTGGTTTGCACCGATCTCTTTCGGCACCACGCACGCACTCACCTTTGCAAGCATCTGGGGCAGAGAAGGGTCGCCGGAGGTCCCGGTAGAAGCCTGGCTTACAGCGCTGGCAGTGCTGACCTTCGGTGTTGTGCTGGCAGTTGGTGCAGACGCCCCCGCTGCGGTTCCCTGACGCCTCCCACACCTGGCTGTCGAAGTGACAGGTGTCGGCGTGCCCATTGCACTTGCAGGCTGGCGATTAAACACACGGGAGGGACATAAAAAACACTGCCGTGGGTTCACTGGTGATCGAGATGTGAAACTAGGATCAAGTTAAATTTAAATTTCATTTATTTACAGAAGAGTATCTAGCACAATAAAAAAAGCAATACAGAAAGGAATATATTAAGAGCTAACTTGCTTTCCCTTGACCGCAATTCCACTTTTATTTTACACTTCTTATCTGACTTTTGACTTTTCATTATACATTGGTCTTCTAAAGGGTTGGTATATGCATGAAGGTCATCGTGATGGTTTGGTGTGGATTGTTAGCTGGACAGAGTCTAGATCACTTGGGAAATTGGCCTCACCATGCCTGAATATTATCTTCAGTGTGTTAATTGGTGTGGGAAGATCCATCATAGCTGTGGATCAGGCCAACCCTTGGGCAGGGAGTTTGGAGAAAAGAGTTGAGCACTCAGCATTCATTCCCTGCTGCCTGTTTTCTGATTGTGGATTCGGTGTAATGTCCCTGTCCTTGACTTTCCTGCCTGTCCCCTTGAACTGTATGCCAGAATAAGCCCCTTACATGCCTTTTGTCAGAGTAACCAAACACAGCAACAGGAAAAGAAACTAAAACACTTATCAGAGTGAAGGAAGATATGACCATTCAGGCAAAGACATTCTGATTACTCTGAGGCTGGCATCTATTTTGGAAAGATATTTGAGCGGTCACCAGTTTTCCTCTTTGATGGTGCTGCTTGACCTTGTCCATTCCTGTACTTTCTCAGGATCAGTAGATCTCTTGCCTCTGGGGAGAAAACCTAAGACTCTCGGCATTATTTGAAAAATACATGGTATATTGCAGATACAAACCATAATTCATGCTCGCCCACGAGCCTGGAAAGAAACGCCTGGTGGACAGTGAACAGAGCCTAAGTATCTCTCTCTTGTGGTACTAAGATCAAGGTCTTCACATGTGCTAGGTGCTTTGTGTGTATATGTGTGCGTGCACACGTGCATGTGTGTCCATACCACTGCACACATTTGGGTATCAGAGGACAATGTTCAGGGATCAGTTCTCCCCTTCCACCCCATGGGTTCCAACTGGAACTCAGGTGTTTCCTTCCTTACACAGTGTGGAGCCTGGGGATTGAACTTGGGTCATCAGGCTTGGTGGCAAGCACCTTTACAAGTTGAGTCTTATTGCTGGCCCACCTTTTTACATTTTATTTTGAGGCAGAGTCTCACTTAGTTGCCCCGGCTGTCCTTGAAGACACTTTATAGCCCTGGCAGGCTTTGATCTTGGGATTCTCCTGCTTCAGCCTTCGAAGCTACTGAGATCAGGGGCCTGAGCCATCAGGACTTGGTTTAAGTTTTCTTCTGTGGAGTACTATGTCTCAGCCGTTGTCCTTTGGTGACTCTAAGGAACTCTGCTATTGAAACTTCAGTTTATAGAGGAGGCCTCCGTGCTCCTTATGTAATAATTTCTCAATGGCATCTCTGAGCTTATCAGTCTTCAGTTCCAAGTGACAGTCTCTGTGTCTATGTGTATTTAGATATGCAGTGGCTTCCCATGGAAAGGACTAGAAAGGCACTCTAGGAATTTAGGAGAAATTCTTTAGATTCTGTTGATAAGTGATTTAGAATAAGAATCCAGACATCCCCCTCCACCCCATCCTGGAAGTCAACTATTTGAAAACGCTAGTGCTGTTTTTTCCCGTTTCCTCGACCTGTCATGGTATTTTTCCCAGACTCATATCTTTAAAAAGCATAAGACAATTTGATATTTATGCTTAGAGGAAATCCTTTATATTTCTTAGAAATAAATCCATTCCGATTCCAGATTATGTATGAGGAGAGATTTCTCGGAACTTTATTCAAAGAACAAACAGTTTCAAATCTGGCAATAGGACCGAGTGGACAAGAATGTGCTAACTGCTTGGACACTTTGGAGGACCCAAATGCTGTCCCTGAGAACCTGACGTGGTACAAACATGAGTTGATACAAGATTTAAAAATTCTCCTAAAACAGGCTTGGGACTGGAAACATTTCAGTGAGCACATGTGTTTCTCAGAACATCTGGCCACTTGAATGCTAACCCGGATATCATTGGACCAGACTCTGCACATTGTAGTCTGGAAAGAGAAAAATAGTTCATCTTCCCATGGCCTATCTTCTCTTCTCCAAATGCAACCCCAAAATCAATCCTAGTAAACAACCCCATTCTTGATTTCCTGGTTTAATTTCGGGTCTAATCCACCAGTGGGGAACATATCTGATAGGACCCCCGAAGACGTGGGATCAAATCCTCCTTCCTTCATTTCCTAACTCTGGCAAGACATTTAATCTTACTGAGCCTCAGTTTCCCGATTTCTAAAACAGAATTGACTCCATCTTCTCTCTTGGGTTGTTTTGTGAGCTGAATTTAGAAAAAGCTGTTTCCATGTTTATCATTCAGTATCACAGCTACGAGAGCCGCAGTACACTGTAACCCTTAGTTGCTCTTGTATCTACTCTTGTGTTTGTCTCATGTCAAGTTCTCAAGGACAGCTTTTAGGTCCCACAAGGATCCAAGCGAATAGACAGCACATTCTTGGCCACTCAGTCCTATTGGCTGCGACCTAACTGTTTCCAATGGCTGGAGTCATGCTGGGCAGTGATATGGCTATGTTTGTGTATAGCTTCTGTCGTCCACCACTTTATATTGTGTTTCAAGAGATAACAAGGAATTCACAGATAAGTGTAGTCTACAAAGAAGGCTTTTAAATAGTGGAGGTTGATACTTACTTCTGCACTCGTTAGGGGCCCCCGTTCTGCCATCGGCTGCCTCCCAGGGCCGGTCGTTGTACAATGGTGCACAGTGCTGACAGTGGCTGCCTGCTGTGTTGTGCTTGCACATGCATTTCCCGTGCACCTACAAACAACGTTAGGGCAGAGCTGTGAGCATGGGCCGCGTTGCTAAGGGAGAAATTCTCCCTCCGGTCTCTCTCCGCACCCGTTGCTTTAGCCAGAAGTCATTGATTCTTTTTTTTTTTTAAGAAGTTAGCTAGTGCGAGGAAAATTACTTTTAGTCTGTTTTGTGATTAACTAAAGAAAGAAAAAAAGAAACAATGCTTTTTCTTGACTATAGAATCTATGGCCGTAATGAGAAATTCTGTGGTATTGGCTAAGTATTTAAGTCAATTTTTTTTTATTATGCTGGAAGAGGGCATCAGATCTCATTTTGGATGGTTGTGAGCCACCATGTGGTTGCCGGGAATTGAACTCAGGACCTTTGGAAGAGCAGCCAGTGCTCTTAACCGCTGAGCCTTAAGTCAATTTTAATATCCTTAGTTTAAAGAAAAAATTCTTAGCATAAAATAATGTAGCTTTATTGCAGAAAATTTAGAAATTTGTAATCTTTTCAAAAATATTAATATAAACATATATATATATGTTTCTAGTGCCTTAAAATGCAATTAAGGACTTTTCTACATAACATGTTAGGAACACGTGGCTTTGTGGTAGAGTATGTGCCTAGCATGTGCAAGACCCCCAGGTTCAATCCTCAGGTTGCTATCCAAAAGAGGAAAAGGAAATCTGTATGCTTTCTTTAGCATTCTTGTATATCAGACATTCCCTTGTGTGAGTAACAGTTTAATTGAGCAATCCCCTACTCCTTTATCACAAAGGCTTAAACTCGTGGTATATTCAGTACTACAGTGAATACCCCTGTAGATCAACTTGTATACACTTGTATAAATTTGTGTAACTCTTTACTTCTCCTAAATTTATTTCCTAGAAGTAAAATTAATTGAAGAGCCGAAGAAATATTGCTAAGACTTTGAATACACTTTGTCGTAATTACTAGGCTTTTCTTTTGACCCCACAACTGAATTCTGGAGGGTCATTTAAAATACCATGTTTCTCAGAGAAGAATGCTTCTGTAGAATTCTTAAGGAAATATTTTTGGCCCTTATTTCACTGATAACGTTAGAAAATACGTATCATCACGTATCACCTAGAAAGCCCTTATTTCACTGATAATGTTAGGAACTACTTTGGATCATCACATGTCACCTAGTAAGAATTACCTTGGAGTCCAGTACCAAAATGTTTCTCTGGATACTGATACAGTGACTGTAGAGGTGGGACTTTGTAACATAACTATGAACGGACTCCATAAATACAAAGCTACAAGCTTCTCCTGAAAAACAGTTCTTAAAATGATTCAGCATTAAGGTAACAAATCTTGTCAACCAGTCAATAAATGCTTACTGATGATCTAGAAGGGACAGTCACCATGGGGCACTGAGTTTGGTACACAAAGTGTCACCTCTCTATTTGTTTTTTTCTAATGTGTGTATGCAAATATATCACATGTGTTCCGGTGCCTTCAGAGGCCGGAAGAGGATGCTGGAGTCCTAGAGCTGAAGTTACAAACTATTGTGAGCTCCCGGACCTGGGTACTGGGAACTGAACTGGGGTCCTCTGGGAGAGCCCAAGGCACTTTTAACTGAAGGACCATTACCCGAGCCACAGTACTTCTTTTCTTTAAGAAAGGATGAGGAGTTGGTGGTTGCTGGAAAGATGGCTAAGTGGTTCAGAGCACTGGCTTCTCTTCTAGAAGTTTGCTCCCCAGCACCTACGCGGTGGCTCACAACCATCTATAACGCCAGTCCCAGAGATCTAACACCTTTTAGATCTAACACCTGGGCAACAGGTCCTGCAATGGGGTACACATACAGGCAAAACAACAACAACAAGAGGATTTGGGTGGTTGGAGAGAGAGCGTGGTGGTTAGGAGCATATTCTGCTTTTAAAGTGGACCCAACCCAAGTTCAGTTCCCAGCAACCATATCAGGAAGCTCAAAGCTGCCTGTAACTTCAGCTCTAGAGGAATCCAACACATCTGGATTTTGCAGGCATCTGCACACACACACACACACACACACGCATATATACATAATTAAAAATAAATTTTTATAAAGGAAAAGATATAGCACAATTAGAGCAAAGAGATTCATGTAGGAAAATGCAACACTAAACAAGACAACAAATAAATGCAAAAGAGTGAAAAACAATGTAGGAATTCGAAAGGTCTAGAACTGATCTTAGGCTGACAGATGTGGAGGGCATTATGAAAGGCATGGGGTTTGATCTGGCCTTGGCAGATGGACTGTGGTGTTTCTAGCAAGCTGAAAAGAAGAAATTTCCCAGGACATGTAAACCATATAGACCGAGGTGTTAGGGAGCTCTGTGAGCAAAGGTGATCTTTGAGGCTGGAGCAGGAATTTTCATCACGGGTGGGAACTGATGAGGATTGCAAAGGGATGTCCAAAGAACAGGCAGTAAGTGGACCAGAGTGTGCACTAGAGACACAGGCATGGTCTAGAATGCTCGTGGCATTCATTAAACATCAGCTCCAAGAGTCTGGAATTTATCCTGTAGATAATGCAGACACATTAAAGACTTTTAAGGAAAGATATAAGTAGGAAGTGTATTAGAGCTACACTTTTTTTTCGCGTTCAAGAAAAACATCTTTCTACCTTCTTTCTTCTTGCCTAATAATATACTTTTTCTTTCCTTTCCTCTTTGATTGTTTTTTACTTCTGCCCCCAACTTATGTCTCCCAATAGCCAGCGATACCACCTGTACTTTCCAATAACATTTGTAATCTTAAAAGGTAATTATATTTATTCCTTGTTTGTATCTTTTCAAACTTTTTAGCATCCATTTACCAAGGGTTATAGGAAGATGATATTGAAAGATGCTATTAATTTTCTTTACAGGAACTCAACTGTTGCCAAGAGTCCAGTTTACCAAGTCTAGTCTTGGAATGTCCAAACCCAATATATAATTTCACCCAACTCAAAGGTTATTCTGTCCCACAAATTCTAGGTCTCAGGAGGTCACAGACATTTGGGGGTAACCTCATCAAACATTCATGCATATCACAGGATAATATTGACAGGTCTGTTCCATCCAGAGCATTCCTTTGTTCCCATCTGCCAGGAACTGAAATGGACCCCCCAGGGTCTGAGGATGCTGGGACAGCAAATTTTTCTGCACATAGAAAAAAAAATCAATGAGCTGTCATTTTGCGAATTACCAAAGATAGCTGTAAATCATTACCCAGGCAGTTCGAAACAAGAAATCCTTCCTCAGCAATAGGACTCTTGCCGTTCAAGCTTGAAAGATCACCCACTATTTGATGCTCGTGAAAAATGTGCAAGGAAAACTAGGTCTTCCTTGGAGAACAAACAGAAAAGGGAAACTTTAGTAATAAGTTAAACATAAGTCCTGTCTGGTTCACAAACATGAACGAAGCAAAGAGTAAGAAAGTGGAGTTGTGCCCCAAAGAGTTCATCTCACACTGCTGTCTGGTTGTCTAACTGGAGGAGGAGGAATGAATTTTGACCACAGAACCGCAGCTTCTAATTACCTGAGCTATTCGAATATTGTAGGAGTTTCAGAAAGGCCTCTGTTAACGTCAAGAAAACTTTTCTCTTTCAGTGTCTAAAGGTTCCCCCCCCACGGCTGAGATAGGGTTTCTCGGTGTAGTCTTGGCTGTCCTGGAACTCACTGTAGACCAGCTGGCCTTGAACTCGCAGAGATCCCCCTGCCTCTGCCTCTCGAATGCTGGGGTTGGAGGCTTGTGCTACCACCACCCAGCCAAAGTTTTTATAATTACACACAAGTCTGTTTACCACTAAAATCAACCCATTTTTCTACTCATTTTGAGCACATTCCTCTACTTGTGCAGACTTGAAACAAGTCATTCGAGGAATTACTGGACCAGTGTGTTCATTATGCACTGTGCGGTTTTGTTACAATAGGTGTATATTAAAACCAGAGGGATAAGGAAAAGGAAAATGTCATCTTTTCATACTTGAAGCTACACGCATAAGGATTTTGGCGGGGCCAAAAATCAGGCATGCCATTTAGATCCATCGTCAGAAGATGGGTCTGGGACAGCAAAGTTTCTTTCTTTCCTTTCTACTGGTTCATTTTGGCTTTCAGTGGCCATCTGTCATGTGTCTGAGGGCATTGGTCATGGCAAGAGATGGTGGCAATCTGGTTACAGATGGTATTAAGCACCTGTGATTGAACAATCGTTTATTTGTATGCAGATTTTAAATATAAATTCCAAAACAAGATTGATATTACTTTTAGTTATGTATCTATATCTGTGTGTCTGCACATAGGTATATAACATATGAGTGCTGGTACCTGCAGACTCCAGGAGAGGGCATCAGATCCCCTGAAGCTGGAGTTATAGGCAGTTGTGAACCTCTAAATGGGTGCTGGAAACCAAATTTAGGCCCTCTGCAAGGGCAGTGCACACTCCTAACCACTGAGCCATCTCTCCAGCCCAAAGATGTTATAGAATATTTAATTATGAGATGGAAGAATGGCTTAGACAACCTTTAAGAAAAACTTTGGAGGTCCTTAAAAAAACAATGCAATATCAAAGCCTACGACTTTGTACTCTGGATGTTGTGCAGCTGTAGGCACAAGGGAACAAGTCACAACCCACAGTCCTTCCTGGACTGTCAGAGGGTTCTGTTGCCCTCTCAGCAATGACAGAAATTCCTGACATGAAACGCAGAAGAGCCAAAGAGCATTTTTCTTATTTCTTGCCCTGTGTAGCAGAGATAAATGAATGAACATGAGTAGTCTAGAGATGGAGCTTTACTTGACTTAGAGACCACCAAAGTCATCTTTTTGGTTTTTTGAGACAGAGTTCCTCTGTAGTTTTGGAGCCTGTCCTGGAACTTGCTCTTGTAGACCAGGTTGGCCTTGAACTCACAGAGATCTGCCTGCATCTGCCTCCCAAGTGCTGGGATTAAAAGCATGCGCCACCACTGCCCAACCACTAAAGTCATCTTAAAGATTGTTCTAATTACTTCTCCCCAGTAGCTACACACTTTGTTACCTAGCGATGTCGTTCCCCGTGGACTCTCACCATATCGAAAGGGCTCACGTTCCACAGGACCTGATGTTAAGTTCTTTGAGGACTGTCTGACAAAATCAGTTCCCTACCACTTCTGAGAAAGAAGGTTCAACCGCTGTTTGAGTCTTTTATTCAGATCCTACAGAAAACAACTGTGTAAGTTAATGGGAAACGTGTTTTGTAAACTTCATACTGAGAAATGGTTGAATTTCAAAAATGGAGTGATTTTCTTGACTGTGATAATTTGTATACACGTTGCTTTATTTCATTACTGTGCAGCTCTGGATTCCAGTAGAAAATGAATATTGCTTCATACCATCATCAAAACTTAAAAAGTAAAAAAGCATTTTTGAAAGAAAAGTATCTGGGAGCCAAGAAGAATGCAACCTGACAGTGGCAGCGGTGGGCGGCAGTGGAGGCGGTGATGGCAGTGGTGGTGTATGGGCCTCTGTTGACCTCTAATGAATTATCTAGACAGTAGAGAGAAGTCGTGTGGCCTCTTCAGACCAAATGGGAAGAAACACTGATTACTTTCTGAGGAGATAGTACATTCCTCTTAGAGAAAAGGGTTAGTTTCTAAAGGAATGAACTTCTTCTACATGAAAGAGAGAAATTTTCTCCCCCTCCCCCAAGACAGGGTTTCTCTGTGTGACATCCCTAGCGGTCTCAGCACTAGCTCTGTGGACCAGGCCGGTCTCGAACTCACAGAGATCTTCTGCCTGCCTCTGCCTCCCGGGTGCTGGGATTAGAGGCATGTGCCATCACCGCTGAGCTGAAGAGAGAAATTCTAACAACAGGCTAGCCAGTTGGAATCTATTCTTCATCTGTGGGACAAAAACACAAACAGCAATACACTACACCCCATGAACAGGAAGCCCCGTGAGGAAAACACATCTTTTCATTAAAAAATAAACCGCGCCCTTTCCCACCCGGAGCCTGCGTGTTTTCATTTGATGGGAGAAGAGAAAATAGAACTTCAGAGCAAGTTTGGTAGAAAAGGAGCTTGCAGCATCCTGTCAGGATGGAAGAAATAGGGTGAGGGGCGTTCCAACCCTTGCCTAATAAATAGTACAGCCTGGGAGAAGCCAAGGAAAAACAGACAGCTGTGTAGTTTATTCTTTGGGCTGCACCAGAACACTAAAGAAAACAGCTTGTATCCAAAAGCGTGGGTTGTGCGTCTAGGTGGAGAGGTAAAAGCTATTACGAACACAGAATATTGGTTCCTAATTAAGACTGCTCTTCCCAACTAGCTTGAACCCTGAAATGCTTCTCGGAGGCGTCTGTCCTTCCAATTCTCCTGATGGGTCAGGTTCCAGAGCTCTTGACAAAAATACCCCTTAAGTGGTTACTGAAAACCCTAGCCGCAGAGATTATAAATATCGGTTCTTAATCCTACCACTGGAGACAGAGTTGCTTGGAGGAGGAACGGACATCCTGGAGGAATGGAAAGGAATGTCTTAGGCGGAGAGGAAAAGGGCCAAAGGCAGACTTTGCCCACTTCGTTAATTTGCCCAGACCAGGCTTTGACTGACACTTGGGAAAAAGCATGAATGGAGCCAATGCAAATTTCTAAAGGAACTGCTAAGTTTTTTATGCTCTTGTGTGAGAACCAGAATGCTTATCTCTCTCCATTAGATTAAAAACTCTTGCAGGGAACAGTGGCTTCATTTTTTTCGAATTTCTAGTAAGTGGAGTATAATAGGCTATCAGTAAATATGTGCTATTTTTCTTTCAGTTGATATATGTTTAGTAGGACCTGGAGGACCTTAGCCATTTATTTAAAACTGCTGAGAAGGCTGGGAGTTAGCCATGCATGTTAAGTGGGCATGAGATCCCTACAGTTAGTTGTTTAGCGAATCCGGTATGAGCAAGGTACTCCCTGTAAAGGCTATATTAACTCGTAAACAAGTGTCTCCGAGAGACCCACGGCACTGTGGATCTGCCATGGGTTGATAGTGAATTAATAATAATCACAATAGTAGTGATTATATTGCACAGCTTCTACAATGTGTCATGCGCTGTTCTAGGCACCATATAAATATTAATTAACTTGGTTCACACAAAAAACTTATTAGAAGGCACGAATAATTGGCATTGCCCACTTTCAGGACGGATTAAACCAAGGCCCAGAGGGCTTAAACACTTTGTCCAAATGTCAAAACCTCAAAGACTGGTAGGCTGGTTGAAGTCTAGCAGTCTTACTCCTGAGTTTCCAACCTAACCCCTGTTTGGAAGACCTAGAGAGTAGATTTTGAGGACCCACTTGGCCCAAGCCAGTTCAGAGTGATCCCTAGATGACGTTGGTGTGTCCCAAGCCAGTTTTCCCTTCAAGAGCTTTTTGGGGAGCTGGTGAGATGGTTCAGAAGCTGAGGATGTTGCCTGCCAGATTCTGACCTGAATCTGATCTCTAAAACCCACAGGGTGGAATGAGAGAACCAACTCCAACGAGTAGTTCTCTAACTACCACACTTGTGGCATGCATGTTCCTGTGTGTAGCTATGCATAAGTACATGTTTACACACACATACACACTTTTTAAAAAAGAACAGAGTGATTCAGGATAGAGTTGGCATGGATCTGTGGTGAAGCCAGCTGTTTTGAGGGTAAAGGAATACAGGAAGATTTGCCAGTTTTCCACACCTGCCACAAGTAAGTATCCAGCAAGCAGGGGTGGAGAAGGACATAAAAAAAACTCACTGGTTGCATACAAAACATTTCCATCCATGCACTTAAAACACTGGTTCTGATCAGTGGTGGTTGTGCACGCCTTTAATCCCAGCACTTGGGAAGCAGAGGAAGGTGGACCTCTGTGAGTTCAAGGCCAGGCTGCTCCACAGAGGGAGTTCTAGGACAGCCAAGGCTACACAGGAAACCCTGCTTCTCCCCCTCCTCCTCCAAAAGAGTTGGAATACAGGAAAGAACACTGTTAAGTTCTGTGTTCTGGATGTGACCTGGCAGTTGCACCCATGACCGCACAGTAGCCCTGGCTATCTGTATAGGGCCTGCATGAACATTCCAGCGTGGATAGGGAAGGGGCTTGTAAGCCTCCACCTGTCCCAAGGGAACCCATGGGCAGTTAAAGGTTGCAAAGGTAAGGGAAATCTGACTCCTCAGTGGTGTGGCCACTGGATATTGCCTCATCTGAATAAATGATGCCCATCCAAGTTCATCCAGCCTATTTAATAAAGAGCAGTGAACAAAGCAGCCAAATAAACAAACAAAAGCAGAAATAAGAAAGCAATAAGTGAAAAACTATAACCCTGTTCTACCCAATCTTTACAATGTTATCTACCATCTATCTATCATCCATCCATCTATCATCTATCTATCATCCATCCATCTATCATCTATCATCCATCATCTATCTATCTATCTATCTATCTATCTATCTANNATCTATCTATCTATCTATCTATCTATCTATCTATCTATCTATCTATCTAAGTGTTTTACCCGAATGTATGTCTGTGCACCACATGCCCACAGTGCTCTCAAAGACCAGAAGGTGTTGGACCGCCTGAGACTGGAATTATAAATGGTTATGAGCTTCCCATGTGGGTGCTGGGAATGGAACCTGGGGCCTCTGGAAGAGCAACCAGTGCTCTTAACGACTGAGTTATCACTCCTGCCCAAATACACTCAGTTTTTTAAAAAGCCAAATGAAAGGAGTTAATTATTCTCATTGTATAGTTTTCTCATTCTCAATACTATGGGTTTTTATTTGTTTGTTTGTTTTTTAATAAGTGAACAGAGAAATTTAAATGTTGGGCTCTTAAGTAATTATAAGTAAGATGCTCTTCTATATGGTAGAAACATAAGTGGAACAAAGCAAATCTCTCCTTCTTGAGGCCAGGGACCAGGAGTACTTCTGTTTGTGGCCGAGGACTGGAGAGTCCCAGATAGCCTCCATTTTGGAAACCCCACTCCCTGAAGGATCTTTCTTTCCCTATTTTCAATTTAATTAGCCAAATTCCTTCTGCTGGGAAAAAAAAAGTCCTGAAGAAAAACTCTTAAATGGGGGAGGGGAACCCCACTTGCTAAGTATCCCAGCCAGGGAAGCCTTCTGGGCTGATTCTGAGTTTTTATTATCATTGTAAGCTGTAGAAAACCAATAATTCCAGTGTTTCTTATCCACAGAAGCCAAATCAGTTGTATTAGAGAATACGTTGTTTTGAAAGAATGCAAATGATTATTTTGACTTATTATGTAGCCCAAGCTTGCCTCTAACTCAAAGCAATCCTCCTGCCTTAGCCTTCCATGTGCTGAGATTGTAAGTCTGAGCTACCATACCTGGCTCACATCTGCATTCTGTATTTTTGTATTTGACTAAATATGTGTATATTCTTTAATTTTTATTTTAATTGTTATAATAATGTCTTACTGGTTCTGACACATTTAACATTTGTGTCTGTGAAGTGCTTTTTGTTTGTTTGTTTGTTTTGTTTTGTGGTACTAGGGTGTGAAGATAGGGCCTGGTCATTGCTACAGTGCCTGACCAATATATTCTGGCCTCAAGTCTGTCTGTCTGTCTGTCTGTCTGTCTGTCT
>LOJH01020066.1:0-20920 GCA_001685095.1 Ellobius talpinus
AGGACAGGCTCCAAAGCTACAGAGAAACCCTGTCTTGAAAAACCAAAAAACCAAGAAGATAATAAAATCCCATGACCTCCATACATGTTTTGAAACTCAATTTCAAACATCCATCTCAAATTATGGAAGTTTCAAAACCTTTTATTATACTCAATGTTTGCATTGTAATGACAATCCCTTGCTTGCCCAAGAAAATTGGAAAACAAGTACAAAAAGATGCATAAAAATCACAAAAATACTACCAGAACAGCGCTTGTATTTCCACCCCCCACCCCAAGCTGCTGTTGATAATTTTTCTTCATCTCCTCCCCTTCTCTTTTTTCCTAAAGCAATGTATATCATTTCAAAACTGGATGTCAGCAGATCTTTGGAGCTGTGCCAGTTTCTTCCAAAGCTTGGGTACAAGAGTCATACCCTCTGGGCAGTGGTGGTGCACACCTTTAATCCCAGTACTTGGGAGGCAGAGGCAGGCAGATCTCTCTGAGTTCGAGGCCAGCTTGGTCTACAAGAGCTAGTTCCAGGACAGATAGGGCTGTTACACAGAGAAACCCTGTCTTGAAAAACTTAAAAAAAAAAAAAAGTCATAACCACTGCTCCTCCAGGAGAGGGATAGAGAAACCTCCAGCCATGCTGAAGATCGCCTAGGGTTTTGTGCCCTGGATGTAGATGCACTGGGGTCATTACCTTCTCTCAAGAAGCCTTGGCAGTCCCTGTCACTTCATTTGTCCTTACCTCTTGAGCTGCCAAGATGTCCCGGTGTCATTTGAGAGGTCGGGGAAGAGAGGTGTGTGTCCTATAGCAGTTAAAGGGACACCTGGCCCCTGATGGCATCTGCACTTCGGTTAAGTACAAAACTCAGCTGTTTTAACCTTGTTTCCGCTGGCATCAGGTCACGTCTCCACATGGGCCAGTTCACACAGGTGGCGTCTGTCCTGTGTAGAAGAAAGGAGTGTCTCATCAGCCAATGGTGTGCATTGAATGATCAGGCCCTGAGGGTCAAATAGGTGACACTAAGAGGCTGTGTTGTGGGCAATAAAATCCAGAGTCCCCATCCTGAGATTGCCTGCTTATCATTTGAGATGTATCAGAAATCTGCTGAGCTCCTGCTGGATGTTGATTGATTGACGTAGAAAGATTCTGAGCAGTGTGCATATGGAAAATGAGTGAGTGACTAAATGCAGCCCCACAGGACAGTGGGGTGAATGTAGAGGCAATAAATGATTTTATTTTAAGGATACTTGCATTTTGGATACAGTATATCTCAAGAAATTTCTTCGGTCTTAACTTTCCTAACATGTTAGGGTTAGCAAGATTGCTTCTGGGTGAGAGAGCGTTGCCACCAAGCCTGACCTGAGTTTGAGAGAGAAAACCGACTCCTGCATGTTGTCCTTTACCTGCCAGCCTCCCTAACAGTAAATGAGCTGATGTTTGTGAAAATTGCCCATATGATTTTTGTAAGAATTTGTCTACTGACTTTTTAGATTTAGATTTATTTTATTTTATTTATTTATTTGTGTGTGTGTGTGTGTGTGTGTGTGTGTGTAGTGACTGAGGAGGCCTGATTAGGGCTATGGATCTCCTGAAACTGGAGATATGGGGGCTGTGAGCCATCCGATATGGGTCCTAGAGACTGAGCTCAAGTCCTTGGGCAAGAGCAACAAGTGCTTTTCACACTGAGCCATCTCTCCGGCCCCTCCTGAGTTTTTGACATAGCTAAAGGACACATACCCAGTGGTTTGCGGCCTGCTTCCCACCACAGTAATTACTTGGTCAAAAAGGCAAAAAATCCTGGAGAGTTATGGACCAGCCTGTGTAATAGAGTGCTGATGTCCCAGGAAAGGAGACCCGTGTGTCTGTTTGGTTGTTTGTTTTTTAAAGTTCCCATTGGGTGTTGTGGCCCATGGCCTTTAACCCCAGCATTTGGGAGGTAGAGGCAGGCAGACTCTAGAGCAGTGGTTCTCAACCTTCCCAAATGCTGTGACTCTTTAATACAGTTCCTCATGTTATGGTGACCCCCAACCATACAATTATTTTCGTTGCTACTTCATAACTAATTTTGCTACTGTTATGAATCATAATGTAAATATCTGTATTTTCTGATGGTCTTAGGTGATCCCTGTGAAAGGGTCATTTGATGCTCCACTAAGGGGTTGTGAGCTGTGGGTTGAAAACCACTGTTTTAGAAGTTCTTCTGAAAGAAAAGAGGAGAGGTTGTATTATACAAAGCTGACTCTGGGCTCTCTTGATGTCCCGCAGGGAGGTAACCTTTGCTCATTTTTATCCTTGTAGGAGCAGTGGTTGATCTCTGAAGGGTGCTTTAATACCCACAAATTAACACCAGTTTATTGTTGGATTGCTATTGGTGGTTGCTGTATTGTTTCTATTATGAAACTGCAGCTTTCTAAAATTAGATACCTTTAAATGTTTTTTATGACAAAAAATAGATGTTCATTTTTAAAAATAGGATAAGGCAGGAAGTGGGAAAGAGACAACCATTTCATCCAGGGGATTATTTATCATGCTGCATAGTTCGTTAAACACATCCACCCACCCCCTCAGTCCGCTAAGTACAGAAACATTCTCAGCTTCTGGAGTCTGTCACTGACCTACAGTGGTGGTTGTAATCTCTGGGACTTGAAAGTGGCCACCCTTCCCCTCCTCTGACTCTTTGCTGGTTGGCTTTTATGAAGCTGCCACATGTGTGAGTCCTGGGGTGCAGATACCCTAGGACCTGTCCTTAGTTCTGAAAAATGGTTGCTGATGGGTTCATCAGATAAAGGTGGGGTGGGACAGCGTCAGTGTCTTAATCTGGACTAACGCAAAAATGGACTGTGTTTTCTTCTTTTAAGGACTGTTTTCTGGAAGGTGGGGGGGGCAGAATGAGAGGTGTTCCCTGCTAGGAGGAGTTGCCAATGCCGAGTAACCACCCCAAAACAGCCGAGGCTGTGCTTCGGTTCTGGCTGTCTCTACAGCTTTAATCCGTGAAGGGTGTACCACTGAGCAAGGGCCACTCTGCACTGTCAGCATGAATCCTCTGAGCCACTTTCTTCTGATGTGTACACCAAGGTCGGATTGACTTACAGGGAAGGGGGACGTATGACCTACGGAATGTCTCCCCTCCAGCTGTGAAGTACGCACAGCTGGTTCCTGAGTGGTCATTTTCTAAATACTGGTGCTTTTATTTTTCCAAGTGGTTCTGATCTACCACTAGGTCAGCACTATGGATGCCTGGTCATATGTGTATTAAGAGGACTAGTGGTTAAGAGTGAGCTGAGCTAGTGTGACCTTCAGCTACAACCTCTCTGGAAGGACTTAGGGAGCTGGTGATCCCATCACCCTCCTGTTTTCTTAGGCTTTGTCATCTTCTCAGTAAACTGAAATAAAAGAGTCTTGGCTAAGTGGTTGATGGAGGGCTTGTATTTGAATAGATTATATTCCCTATGTCCTTTGTGCGAGTGGAGTCTTGCTAGGTGGTTGCTTCAGACTTGAATACCTAGCTCTTCATGGGGGGGGAGGGCAAGTGTCTTCTCTGGTCACTCTCTACTTTATTGACTGAGGCAGGCTCTCTCACTGAATCTGGAACCTGCTGATTTGCTCAGTCTCGCTAGCCAGTTTGCCCCAGGGACCAGCTCGCCCCGGTGCTCTTACCCCTGAGTTACATGTGTACTTGCCCCGCCTTGTGAATGGTGGGGACCCAGATGATGGTCCTCATTCTTGCATGGTGAGTATTTGATCTACTGAGCCAGCTCCCAGCCCTCTCAATGCTTTTTTTTCTTCCTTCTCTTTTTAAAGAAATTACAGTTATTTATCTGGGGGAAGATGGTATGTCCCATGGCATGTGAAAAATATCCAGAAGTCAGTTCTCTTCTCCCATGTGGTTCCTGAGGCCACTAACTCAGGTTGCCTTGCTTGGTAGCCAGCGCCTTTGTCCACAGAGTTATCCCTTTGGCCCCCAGACCACTTTGGGAGAACCTCCATTGTAATAGACTTTGTGTCTGTTAGTCTCCCTTTTAGCTTCTTTTGTGATGCCTAGGTTAGTAGTGTCTGATAGATCAGTAATGTCTGAGTTCTAACAGGCTGCTCTCCCCATTTTATTTGAGGGGTCTGATCTTTGGAGTTCAGAGTGTCTTTTCTCTTAGTGGTACAGGAGAAATTGTGCTTAGACTAAACCTTTGCAAAGTGGATTGGGAAAACCCTTATGCGCCTCCCAACTGAGCCTGGTAGGAAAGGGTGGAGTTCTCATTTGGTTTGTTACTGAGCGTTTCTTTCCCCTGGCCCCTCCCCGATGTGAATCCTCTATTTTATTTTAGCATGCATTTTGTTTCATTTCAGTTTGGCCCTCCTACTCTTGGTTACCCCCCACCCCCACCCCTGCCTCAGCCTCTGAGTGCTGGGATTACAGGTTCTGCTCTAATAGGGACATAAACAATGTGAGGGGAGGCACAGTGGAGCTGGGCCTCCCTGCCCCTTCTGTATCCCCCAGATACAAGCCTGAAAGGTGGGGAGCTCATGTCCCAGGGATACTTTCATACACCCTTTATCCACCAAGGATGTTGCAGGTTTATTGGGGGACCATAATAGGGCTCTCAGTCTGCCGTTAATGAACCCGAAATGAGAAGTGGAGCTGCTGAACCCCAGTGAAGAATTGGGCATGCCACTGAAAGCCTTAATTATTAGGAAGCGGCTTTTCAAATGCACTCTCTGCTGATCAGCTGTAACCTGGTGGGAGGTGTGGAGTTTGGCCTGATACGTAGATAATTTGACCGTGGGTGAGAGCGTGCCAGTTGTGGGAACCTGAACTTAAAACAAAACAAACAAAAACCTGAGAAAGGGTATAGGGGAGATAATTACGGATAACCCAGCCATTTGGTATTTTTGTGAGATGGAAGCCAGTCTGACCTGGCAGTCAGGATGCCCTGGGACCTCATGGAGCTCCCTGCAGTGCTACCAGGTACTCCTGAAGTACCCTGACCCTGCTTCTTCCCTGTGTGTTCCCCTTGAGCTGCTCTTCAAAGCCATATTCCACCACACAAATGAAATACTTTGTTGTTTCCTATATGATCCTGGCTCATTCGAGGGTCCAAAACAACCGCCAGTATTTACCGAAGTCTCGAATGTAGACCCTTAGGATTTGTTAATGAACAAAACACATGAGGATGAGGGGAGCTGATAGGAGGGTGATGGGGCTGTGGTGCATACAGTCACAGCATAGTTCATGCGTGTGCGACGGTGTCATAATGAAGCCCCCTTATTTTATAATAAGGTGTGTTTTTTTGTAAGAAAAGTAAATGAAACATAATAGCAGCTCACAAAACTATAGTAGTATATTACCACCAAAATACTGATAGTATTAAAAAAAACAAAAACCCAGCAAGAATAGGGGCCTGTGGAGTTATGCCCTATGTGGCTAGAACAGGATAAAACAAACAACCAGAGACAGCGACAAATACTGAGCACACGATTCTGAGTGCACCTATTACTGCGGCCTAAGTTAAGTCATGTAAACTCGGTCACCCAGACATTAGGCTTCTCCTTTACATCTCATAACTTCCTGTTCTTCTAACTGACCGTTGGTGGAGCTGGGGTTTGAACCCAGACATTTGACTCAAGGTTTGTGATCATAACTACTTGGTTCTTGCGGCTTTTCAAGAAACAGATAAGTCTAATTATGGCAGTGAATTATTGCCGGGGTTGGCTGTCTTGCTGCAGTGGTTACAGCTGTGGGAAATAGTTTGATCAAGCGCCCAGTCATTCCGAAGCTATTCTACCAGCTCTGTCCTCATCTCTTTCCCATTCACGGTGAGATCCAGTCAAGGATGCCCCAGTGCCCTGGCATTCTCAGTAAAGCTCTTCCCTTTCCTCTAGTTGAGACGGGAGAAGATTGACCTGGAAAACACACTGGAGCAAGAACAAGAGGCTCTGGTTAATCGGCTGTGGAAGAGGATGGATAAGCTGGAAGCTGAAAAGAGGTTTGTTTAGCCTTGGCCGAATGCATGAATATATATGTGCGTGTGTGCTTGTGTGTGGGTGTGTGCTTGTGCATGCGTGTGGGGGGAGCATGTGAGTTTGGAGGACTCCTGGCTGTTACTGTGTGGAGAAAAGTGGGGCATTTGAATTGCTTGGGTGACACACACCATCCTAATTTGTTAAAGGAAATAAATGTTGATCTCTCTCGTGGTAGCCTCCTCTCTGTGCCTTGTTTTTCTCTTCCCTCCATAGTCTGAGTCGACCATGGTGCCACAGTTCACCTGTTAATTAGTGCACATCTCTAGGATTCACTTAGTTGGAAGATTTTGATAGAAAAATGGCTAGCCATTTGCTTTTAAACCCATTGTAAATAAATACCTGTGGATGTTTAATGCTTGTGCGTTCAGTGTACAGATAGAAAGTGTCACCCCAAAACGGATGTTTTCTAAGTGACCTTGTTGCAGATTGCCTGGGTCCTCGTTTTTGATCACACTGTGCTTTGGGGTTGGAAGGGACAGAGCTTATAAGAATGGCAGGAAGATCCTGTCTCAGAGCTTTATGTGGGGTAAAGGCCAGTTTCCTTTGAAGTTGATTCTTAGTTCCCTGCCCCAGAGTCTTGTTTGCCTCCCAGAAGCCTGTGCAGTACATCCTTGGTTTTAAAGTACTGTTCACGCTGTTCTGAGTTCATATGTAGAATTACAAACACCAAACCAACATCAGAGTTTAAGAAAAGCGAAAATTTGAAATACGTGTCTAGGAGACTTCCTCCAGCCATAGGCAGTCAGAATTATGGTAGCAGTTCCGATAATCTGAATTAGGCCGTTATTTTGTGATTGCGACCATATTTACCTCTTAATTTTCTCAGCTAGGGTAGACCTACAGGTGAGTCAGTTTGCAGTTGGGCCAACTGGCAGGTAAACAGCTAAACACAGAGCAACCCCAGGAGCCCCAGCGGCTCACAGAAGGATGTGAGAAAGTGTTGCAGTTAGCCTGCCCTTTTGGAATGCAGCTGAGGCTTTATGCACATGTAATTGCATTGTTATTGAACTTAGCTGTAAGAAATGGTCATTTTGTAGGCAAAATGCTGTTGACCCTTATTTTTAAGTTACATGTGAATGATAATAGCTGAGTGCACCAGCTATTAACCGAAGAATTCTGATTTGATTTGATTTTTTTTTAACATTTTATCATTGGTCCCAGTTGTCCAAACCTTCCCCACAGGTTTTTGTCAGGAGGAACTTTACTGGCTGTAAGTGACTTCCTCTTCCAGAATGATTCATAGCGGTTCCTAAATTTCACCCAAAGCATCCTTCACAGCCAGCTTGCTAACCACGTAGTCAGCTAGTGTCTGAATGTTGGCTGGACTCTAAGCATAATAACCAGAAAGGTGTTCCACAGACTTTATAGTTACAAATGATTGTCAGGGTCACTCAAAGAGTGGAAGGAACGGGGTGGTAGCTCCGTGGGTCATATGTGTAGCACAAAGCCCGAGGACTTGAGCTCAGATTCCCAGTACCCACATGCTAGCTCATGCGTGTAATCCCAGTGTGCTCCTAAAGCAAGATGGGAGGTGGCGACAGAATTCCCAAAAGCCCAGGCCAGTTTACCTTGCTTACTTAGCAGCAGAGAGCAAAAGACCTTGTTACACACAGGGGTAAAGGGAGGAGCCACACCTGAGAGCCCTCTGACTTCCACATGGAGGTGGCACGTGTACTAACACATGAACGTACAAGAAGCAAAAGGGATGAGATCTTGCTGTGCCGCCTGTTTGACCTGTGATAATTGTAGCTAAGGACGGGTAGTGAGATTAGACAGACGGGCGTCAGTCTGTCCTACGGACGCTTTTCAGGCCAGCTCTCAGCGCGAATGTTGTGTAGTCTTTGCTGCAAACTGGTCTTCATTGTTGCTTTCTTTTTTTTTTTCCTTTTCCTGGCTGTGAAGAATCCTGCAGGAGAAATTAGACCAGCCTGTGTCTGCCCCACCATCGCCTAGAGACATCTCCATGGAGATTGATTCTCCTGAGAACATGATGAGGCATATCAGGTTCTTAAAGAATGAAGTGGAGCGGCTGAAGAAGCAGCTGCGAGCCGCCCAGTTACAGCGTACGTGGCCTTCCGTCCCCTCGAGTTCCTGTCTGCCGCATCAGTGCGTGTACCAAGCCCACGTCAGTCCCCGTGCTTGCTAATAAGCTTGCGGTAGTCATGTTCACAGTGTGCTTCATTAGTGACGCATAGGCTTTTGTACGCGTGTCCCTGTCATCTTGGTATATGTTTTTTTTTTAAAAAAGGAAGCTATCATAGGGGAGGGCCGATAATTTAGAATACTTCCAGAAGATACTTGTGATAATCTCAAGAGGGAATCACTGAATTAGCGGGTTCCTGGGCATCTTCCTTCCTTCCTTCCTTCCTTGCTGAGATAAAATTCTCTACTTAAGGGAAATTGTGCTTATTTGGCACACAGATTACAGCTCCTTGTGACATGGGAAGTCACAGAGGAACTGGTCACATCATACCCTCGGTTGGAAACAGAATAGTTGATTAATTCATATTTCTGCTCAGCTACCTTTCTAAAATACATATAAAAGATATACATATATCTTTCATATGTATATATGTATTTTTATATGTATATACATATACACACATGAACATGTATTTCATGTTATTTTGATTATAGTCACTGTTCTCTTCTCCCCCTAACTCTAGCCACACCCACCCTCCATCACCACACTTCTGACTTGGTTTCTTCGTTTTATTTAAAGCCCTGACCCCACTCGTGCTATCCAGGTACTCAAGTTTGGGGCCATCCACTGCAGCAGAGTCAGCCTACCAGGGCCTGACTCTGACCCTGAATCTCAGGAAAACCGATTTGGAACGGTGCCACTCATGGGGCATATCACCCCACATCAGTGAATATAATTAAAATAACCCTTCCCACATAATTTTCTGAGGCCCATTCCACGTGGTTCTGTTACCGAACGTGACTGGGGGAGCGGGTCACGACCTGTAACCCCAAATCAGGTCTGGCTACCTGTCCTCAGTAAGGCAATAAAGAGGCCAAATTCTGGGCTAGAGATCCCAGTGGTTAAGAGCACTGGCTGCTTTTTCGGAGGACCTGGAATCAATTCCCAGTGCCCATGTGGCAGCTCACAACTGTCTGTACCTCCAGTTCCAGGTGATGCCAATGCAATAAAATAAAGTTAAATAGATTTTAAAAAATTAAAAAGCCAAATTCATAGTGGAAAGCAGAAAAGGAAGATTTAGTCACTGGCCACACTGGGGAAGGGGACAAAGCAAGCAAAACTCCATAGTCGGTGTTCGGGGTCCTGAAGTGATAAATTTGCATAAATCCAAACCAGTTTCAACATGTTGTTCCCACAAGCGGGCTGTTTTCCATTCCCTTCCCAGCTTATGAACCACACGGAGTCTGAGCCCCAGCTGTTTCCGAGACTCAACCCAAATTGAAGAACTCAAGACCTTCAAGTGCTCCTGAACCAGGCAGGGATGGAAGCTGGGGGGCTAATGTCACAGCCATACCAAAGGGGGTTCAGGCCGTCTGATATACAAAGTTGGAGACAGAGGATGGGATGGGACATTAACACGCTGTCTTCCAAGCCTTACTGAGTTATGTTGATGGCCTCTTTGGGCCAGCCTTTTCTGGCCCCAGGGGGCAAAAATCACTAGCGTTCAGAGGTGCCTTTAGCAAGCTCTGCAGGCCTTTAAGAGACCAAGTGGTGCAGTGAGTGCCAAGGGATGAGAGTAAAACATTCTTCCCTTGGACCGAGGATTGGACATCTAAGCAGTCCTGGTCAAAGTGTGGTCCTACTCATCATGGATGCATCTTTGTCTGGGTTTCAATCCCATCCTGTAGAGTGTAAAATCTCTTCCGGGGAGAAGGTCCCCTCTGCCTGTCACCTTTTCCTTCTCTTGGTGTGAGATTCCCGGGGAAATTCCAACTCCTTTGGTGCCCACTGTTTCAGTACTTTGATGTGGGAGTAAAAGACAAAAGTGTTTATTCCAGCCAGTATCACATTGGCAATTAACCCTTTCAGGCAGGTGACCTTTGTAATCATATTTATCTGTCTGATGTGCTAATAAGTCTGCGCAGAAGCCCTCCCTGCAGCTCTGGACGAGGAAGGGGGCACCGTGAAGGGTGTTTGCCTTCCTTATTGCTACATCTAATCTGAGCTGACATTTGCGCGTGGTATTTGCAGAATAAATGCTTCTGAAATTTAGACTTAATATTTTGGAAAAGGCCAAGGTGTGGAATGGAAATCAGGGTCCTGGGTTTCTGAACTTGTGTAGGTCACTTTGCATTTTTAGGGGTCTACTCTCCTCCTGACGTTTGTTTGCAGACATGTCTTCCTTGAGGTAATATAGTGGAGGCAGGGCTTCCCTTTCGCTGTGACTGCCAGGCTAGTAGTTTGTACGGGCACATGCCTAGTGTTCATGCAGATGTGTGCATGCATACAAAATTGCTTCGTACCAAGAGCTGCACCGTGAGCATCACCTTCTGCATCTCTCTCTTTGAAAACAGCTTTGTTTTGTTTTTCAGGACAGGGTTTCTTGGTGTAGTCCTTACTGTCCTGGGATGGGACTCGCTCTGTAGACCAGGTTGGCCTTGAACGCAGACATCCACCTGCCTCTGCCTCCCTAGTGCTGGAGTAAAGGTGTGCACCACCATCGCCTAGCAAAAAACTTTTAAAAACAACTAGTCCTGCAGTTGTTCTTCTGGCTACCTACATAGCTGCCTTGGGCCCTCCTTAAGGGCTGACTGTTCTATACATTAAATGGTTATTGCAAGCGATCCATGTTTAAAATATTTCTTACTGCATTTGTTTGTTTATGTGGTGTGTGTGCACGCATGGCCTGGTGCTCATGTATTGGTTAGAGAACAGCTTGTGGGAGTAGGTCCTCTCCTTTCCCCATGTGGGTTGAGGGATCCAGCTCGGGCTAGCAGAGGCTTGGTGGGAGCCTCTTACCTCAAGGACCATCTCACAAGGCCCAAGTGACCCTTGTTGGTTGGACTCCAGCTGCAGCGTGCATGCTTGTGAATGCACCTTACTTCTCTCCTGGAGCGCATTGCAAGTGTAGGGGTCCAGTGTTCTGTCTTGGATGGTGCATCAAGATCGTGGAGGTCTTTCAAAAGTGTAGCGTGTTCTCTCTTAATGTTGCAGCAACAAGCCTAGGCACAGGCTATATATAAAAGCTCCCCTTTTGTTTTGGGCCACTTGGGGTTCCATCTATGACGCCCCTTTGGCTCTTCTTGTAGGGCTGCCCCTCCCATGTCCTCTCCCTGTTCAGGTCCCCTTTTCACTGACTAACCCTTGTGATTATCTCACACCCACCCTGATAATCCAGGATTATCTTGCCATCCTGAATCCTTAACTTCATCACACCTACGGAATCCCTCTTGTCTTTGCTGTGTCACGCCATAGCCTGTTGTTGGTGATAAGCCTGTGGGTGCCACCGTCGTTCCTGCCAGCACTGGGTGGTTTCCGGAGTTCTTCCAGGACTAGACTGTAGTCCGCTGGCATGTTCGTTTTTAATCCTAGTCATTCTGAGGTGTATCTTAGGTAACTGCATGAAGCCCATAAACCGGGTGAGCTAAATGAAAACGTTCTCAATGCCAGTTTGTCTGGGCTGGCTAGGCAGTGTGTTTTTAACACTTCTTCCCAGGGCTCCCAGCTCCCTTTCTCCTTCCTCGTTCATGCTTGACTAGTTCATGCTTGTTCATGCTAGTTCATGCTAATTCATGCTTGACTAGTTCACGCTTGACTAGTCATCCCTTGGTACTCACTGCACTGCTTGGTCTTTAAAAGACCTGCAGATCTAGCTGAAGGCATCCGTGAATGCTAGCGTGATTTTTTCCCAGGACAAAAAAGCCTGGCCCAAAGAGGCCATCAGCATCACTCAGCTGGTTTCAGTGAGGCATCTTTAGAGGACAGTGTGTCCATGACCCGTCCTCTCCTCTGTCTCAAACTTTGCGTGTCAGATGGCTTGCACCCCCTTTGCTGTAGCTGTGGAGTTAGCCCCTCAGCCTCCTGTAGCTGTGGAGTTAGTCCCTGTCACAAGCAGTTAATGGTCTCAAGTTCTCAGTTTGGGTTAAGCCTTGGGCTCAGACTCCCTGTGGCCAATAGGCTGGAAAGGGGATGGAAAGCCGCCCGCCTGTGGGAGCATTGCTTTGAAAATGATTCAGATGCCACCCTCACTGGATGGCACCTGTGGTCCGATTTCAGGAGGTACTAGACTATGAAGGCCATTCTGACAGTCCCCCCACCCCAGACAGGGAGTGACAGTGACCAGCAGAGGGCACCCAAGGAATGCCTTGGTTCCAGCCTCCTGTGCCTGGGTCCAGACACTGGAGAAGTTGTGCTTGGGACCTGCGAGTATATCTGAGTTAAATAGATGTGTCGACAGGAAGTCCTGAAGTCCTCTCTGAGGTGACCTTGTCTCTAAGTTACTGTCTCAGCCTTCCTCTGCCGTGTCCCCATATGCTAATGAATTGCCCTCTCCTTTTAGTTTTGTCTGTTGTATTGTTTGTTTGTTGAGACTGGGGTCTCACTGTGTAGCCCAGGCTGACCTCGAACTCTCAAACATCCTACCTTAACCGCCCCACCCCACCCCACCCTGGGTTCTGGGAATGCAGGCATGTGTCCCATGTCCAGCCTGAATTGCAAATTTCTTTGAAAGACAATGTTTCCTCTTAAGTCACTGTCCTGGGAGACTTTGCTGTCTGTGGAAGAGAACTTGCTCTGTAGTCGCCCTCTGAGTTTGAGCAACATCAGGGCCACCTGGTGCTTCCTGTAGCTCAGTGAGAAGTCTGCACACTGGCATGCATGGGGAGACGTAATTTAAGATGTCCATATTAAAAGTGAGCTTTGTAAGTGTTTTCCCAGCATCACTTCAATTAAAAAGACTTTGCATATGGATTAGGCAGTGGGGCTTCCGGCTGTATTCAAAACAGCCAAGAGATTTAGTGTTTAGTCTACACTAATAATCTGAGTTTTAGTTTCTGAAACAGGGAGAGTCCAGACTGGAGAAATGGCTCAGCAGTTAAGACTGCTTATTGCTCGCCCACTTCAGTTCCTAGCAGCTGTAATTTTGGCACTAGGGCACGGGACATCGTCTGGCTTCCATGGGCATTGCACTCTACTGCGCATACTAACACACAGACACACATCTATGCATAATTTAAGATAAAACAATTTTCTTACATTAAGAAATACAGTTTGAGAGCTTTTATATATTCTGAAAGGATGCATACTTGGAAATCATTGAATAATAGTTATCAGAAGCTGTTATTGGGCAGGCGGGCTCAGTGGGTAAAGGCACTTGCCACCAAGTCTGAGGACCCAAGTTCGATTCCCAGAATCCACATGATTGAGGAACGAAGCAGTTTCCGAAGGTTGTCCACGCACACCTGGATGAGGCTTACATACACTTCATGGAGAAGAGTTGTTCACTGTGTGAAGTTCTGTTTTACAAGAATGTTATCTGTTATCTGAACATCTTTTAGCACATCATGTGCCGTGGTTGACTCCCCACCCCCAAGTGGCCTGTCTAGAGTGGACAGGCAGCCTGTCCCCCTAACTGGGCTCCCTTCTCTCCCAGCCTCTACCATGGAGGAGAAGGAAGTCTGACCTGTGAATGTGAAGACACCTAGCCTGCCAACACTGCCTGTTAGATCATTCGCTAACTGTAACTCACTTATGAACTTTGACGCCAAGGATTAATTTTAAGCCCTGGACTCCCGCTGAGGGGGTGGGGCGAGGCCATTCCACAGGTGGGGTAATGATCACACAAAACACGGTTTAATTGCGAGCTGTGGCTTTTCAGATTCCGAGAAGATGGCCCAGTACTTGGAGGAGGAGCGGCATATGAGGGAAGAGAACCTGAGGCTGCAGCGGAAGCTCCAGCGGGAGATGGAGAGAAGGGAAGCACTGTGTCGCCAGCTCTCCGAGAGCGAGTCCAGCTTGGAGATGGATGATGAAAGGTTTGCATCAGTCCCCTCCCCGCCCCCGCCACACACACACCATCTGTACCTCCAGTCCCAGGGGATCCAGTGCTCTCTTATGCCCCCCACAGGCACCAGGCAAGTAGGCTGTGTCCAGGCATAACACATGCACACATAAATTGATTATAAAATGATACATTCTAGAAGGGCAGAGCTTAAATGTCACGTGGGGTCATGGTGATGAATACCCCATGCTAAAGCTCATGTTTGCTGTAGACTTGCAGGGTGGGATACTCTGCTTCTGCAGTGGCTGGCAAAAGAGAGGAGTGGAGGCAAAGCTGACATTTGTTTTGTTTTTAAATCTTCCACATTGGTATTTAAATGTAAGCAAAGTACTCGAGAAATATATTTGCTGCTGTTCCTATTTCTGGTAACGGGAATAAATAAGTTCACATACTTGGATACAAATACCACAGGCACATTTAGCAGGATTTCCTCCAAATCTTTAATTGAATTGCAAACATTTTAGTGATTTTTTTTCCCCTTCAGTATATTTATGTTACCTCCTTTGTCAGTACAAAATGCCAAGATTTTTTTTAATTCCTTGATAATTTCAAACGTGTATATTAAATTTGGATCATTTTCATTTCCCATGACTCTCAATCTCTATCACTCCCCTCCCTTTCTATCCATCCCCTCCTGCTTTGATATCTTTGTTTTTAACCCACTGAGTTTAGTATTTAGCTCATATATGTATCTGTGTCCTTCAGAAGTAACTCTGCTGTTATGATCTCAATCAGGAAAGCATCAGGCCATAGAATTACAGAATGATCTGTGGGGGTGGGCTTCGAACAGTGTTGGGTTTCCTAGAGACTGACTGTCTCAAGCATATTATGTGTGTTGACCACGGTCACTTCACACCCTCCTCTTTCTTTCTCCACTTCTACCTGATTGGGCATCTTTCCATCCCTCAGCCTCCCTTCTGATTTCCTTCCCCCGTGTGTACATGTAAATGGCTTTGTGTATATGTAAGAAGTCTAGAACCCACACATAAGAGAAGACAGGATCCTTTGCCTCCGAGTCTGGCTTAATTGACCTGCTTTGGTTTCCAGCGGCCTCTGTGTTTCAGCAGATAGCCTCGTTTCTGTCTTCTATACCCTTGCATAAGCTCCATGGCATGGGCATGCTGCATTTCTTTTGTGTACGGACCTCTGTGTAGAATCCATAAGTCAGCTGTTGGGCACAGAACTGTAGAGCAGAGATATACAGGTATCACTGTGACTCTGACGTAAAGCCCTCTGGTAGCGGCATATCCGAGGCATAGGACTGTTGCTGGTTTTGCTTTTTGAGAAACCCTCATACTGCTTTTGATAGCAGTTGGGCTGGCCCACATTCCCACCAGCAGCCCATGAGGGCTTCCTCGTATCCCCGTCCTCACCAGCATTTGTTCTTTGTTTTCTTAGTAACTGCCATTCCAGCCAGGGTGAGAATCTTGGGATAGTTTTGACTGGCATTTCCCTGGTAGCTAAGGATGTTGGACATTTTTTTTCATAAGTTTATTGACTTTTATTAGTTTTCTCCAAGGTAGAATCTCATTGTGCAGCTCTGCCTGTCCTGGAGCTCACTATGTAGACCAGGCTGTCCTCAAACAGGCAAGGCGTGCACTGCCACAGCTGGCCGGTCCTTCAGCTTTTAAGAACAACTTCTGTGACCTATTCATCATTCAGTGCTGTGTTGTTTATTCTGTGTGACCTTTTGTGTTCTGTGGTCTCTCTCATTGCTAATGTTCCAGTGCAAACAGGTAGGATGCAAGCAATTAGTTAAAACGTTAAGACTTACTTTGATCCTCAGATTCGACCCATTTTGGAGAAGCGTCCATAGGCTACCAGTGAGAATGTGTATCCTGTACTGTTTGAGTGGAATCATCTTAGGTATCTGTTTAAATCCATTTGATCTGTGATGTCTGACTCTGATATTTCTTTGTTAGTTCTTTTGGTCTGGATGGCCTGTTGCTCGGTGAGCATGGGAACGGAAGTCTCCCGATACTGCCTAAGTGTGTGTGTTTATACCCTGTGGTATTTATATTTATGAAACGGCGCACATCCTCCTTACCTCTCCTGACTTGCTCTCCGTTGAAGTCTACTTTGCCAGATGTTTCAACAGCAATACCGACTTGTTTTCAAGTTCCGTTGCTTTAGAATGTCTCTTCCTTTTGCCCTAATTTGGCTTTGCGGGTAAGATATGTTCCCTTGTAGGCAACAGACAGATGGCTCCTGTTTTTTAATTCAACTTACTCTTCTTGTGTGCTTTGGATGGTTGGGGCTATTATCATTCAGAATTAATATTGAAAGGTGTCCGTGCCTTCCTGCCAATTGTAGATTCTATAACCTTTGGCACTTTGCCAATCCCCATTTGCTTGTTTGCTGTTCTAGTACATATTTCATTCTCCACTGTAGCCTCATGGGCATGTTTTTTCTCCTCTCTTTGCTATGTAGAATTCCTTCAGGTATCTTCTATAGTGCTGGTTTATTGATTATAAATTCCTTTAGTTTGTGTTTATAATGAAAACTCTCTGTCAACTAAAAAGAATAGTTTTGCTGGGTATAATAATAATCTGAATTGCTGGTTAACTGTTTTTAGAGTTTGGGATACATTGTTCTATGTCCCCTCTGACTTTTAGAATTTCTCTTAAATAGTCTTCTGCTCTCTGGTGGGTTTTCCTCATCTCTGTGACTTGATTCTCTCTTGTGTCAGTGTTAATTGCTTTGTTCTGCGTACTCAGTGTCTTGACTATAAGATGTGCGAGGTGCTTTTTTCATCTGTGTGGCCATTTCTTCCGTAGCTCTGGGAAATTTTCTGCAGTGATTTTACTATGTCTTTAGCTCGAGCTTCTCTTATCTCCTCTGCTGAAACAAGCGTCATACGGGTAACCAGAACAGCTGGTTTCTGCATCTGTACCTCGTTTGGATCCTCCTCCTTCATCTCCTCCTCTGTGCTTGTGAGTAAGGATGTCATTAAAATAACTAGCAAGTCAAAATAGAACAAGGACTTTGCGTGTGCAACATTTACAACTAATGTATGGAATTAGCCTTCCACTGACACAGACCATTTCTGACCAGGTGTGGTCCGGCTTCCCCTGGGCCACGTCTCAGGGTAAAAGGGAGACATAGCTTCCTGAGACAGATGGGCACCCTCTCTGTGAGACCTGGCTTGCCAACAAGGGTCTGTTCTGTGAGAAGTGCTGTCTGCTGAGGATACATTGTTGACATAGGAACCTCTAGCCATTCGGCTCTCCACCTCTGTTTCTTTAGGGAAATTTAGATCAGAGGCCTGCCTGAGTCTCCCAACCGTTCCTCTGGATGCTTTCGAGAGAATTGATTTAAAAAAAAATATGAGAAGTTATAATTGAAAGTTGCAGAAGTAAAACAAGTTTTCCCCTTTAAAATATCTCCCTGCTTCCTTACTTAAAGAATTACTTCTCTTCTCAAGAGATTGTGCCACAAGCTCTGATTCTTCTGAACTTCAGTGCCTCTGTTTTGGACAGTTTCCCATTCTCAGTAAAATTGTTTGACTGAAAATGCCGGCCCAAACACAAAAGCAGTTGACTAGTAAGTATTTGAAGACTCACGGGTTGGAGTACAAACACCTGGGCTGGGCCTCAGAGAGCCGTCCTTGAAACGTGGCTCCTTCACACGTCCAGGTGGATTAATGCTTACTGCAGAAATCTCACTTTATCTCATTTATTTATTCATTTATTTATTTTTCAGGGCAGGGTTTCTCTGTATAACAGTCCTGGCTGCACTGGACCTGCTCTATAGACCAGGCTGCCCTCAAACTCACAGAGATCCACCTGCCTCTGCCTCCCTAAGTGCTCAGATTAACAGCATACGCCGCCACACCTGGCGTTTTACTTCATTTTTGTTGTTTTCATCTGCTTTTAGGCAGGCTCTCCTGCAGGCCTGAGCTGACCTTGGATTTTGATCTTCCTGTGTCCACCCCAGAGTTCTGGGATTACGGGTGCGTGGAGGCACAACCCAGGGCTCCATGCTTGGTAGGCAGGCACTCTGCCAGCTGAGCTACATCCCCAGCCCTGCTTTTATTTGTTCATAAATTATTCCAGGTACAGTGGAGTTGCCTGTTTAAGTACCACTCGGCCTCCAAGGACTGCTAACAATGTGGTGAATCTCGAGGAGAGAAAGCTTCCGGCACTAAGACCATTTAAAGGGGTGATAGTAACCACCTGCCTGCATGCAATACAAGGAAGGGGCCTACCTGGTGGCTGTGGTGGGCTGTTCTTTTTTTTTTAATATTATGTATACAATATTTCATCTGCGTGTATGCCTGCAGGCCAGAAGAGGGCACCAGACCTCATTTCAGATGGTTGTGAGCCACCAAATGGTTGCTAGGACTTGATCAGGACCTTTGGAAGAGCAGGCAATGCTCTTAACTGCTGAACCATCTCTCCAGCTCATGTGGTGGGCTATTCTAAAGAGGGGAAGAAGACAGAGGCAGGCATCTGATTGAGCTGTGTGTCAATCAGGATCTATTAACCTGCAAACTAATCCTCCTTGTGTAAATTAACGCCAGGGCTGGCTGTGCTCTGGGATGAAAGTACAGGCCTGTTTAACTTTAAGGCCAGGGAGGGTGGTTTGTCAGGAAGTCTGTCAAGCAGAAATTCTCTCCCATCAGCACTCTGTGCTTGGATCACAGAGTGAAAGCTGTTGGTCCTGATGACCCCGCTTGAGCACATTCAGGACTGGCGTGACTTCTGAAATCTGGTGGAAGCTTAGACTCAGCACAGTGTGGCTGAGCGTGACCCACCCACCACTGCTGTTGTTGGTGAAATTCTAATGCGTGACCATCTGTTTGCCTTGCAAACACATGGCACTCAGCCCCAGAGGGCATATGTGTCTTTAAACTTAATGGGATAACTTAAATATCGGTGAGCTTATTTAGTTTTGAGCTTCAAATTGCAATTTCAGCATCGAGGTCTTTGTGCTTCTGGGATCACTGAAGGGACTTCTTCAAGGCCGGTCCTCTCTGATGTGTGGCATGGCTATGACAGGCCTCTGTCAACCTGGAGCAGTATGACCCAGGAATCTGCACTCGTAATGTCCCCTGGGTCTACCCTCACCAACTCCCTGAGTTTTGACTTCAGATTGTGTGGTCGCACCTTTGCAGCTAGGATGTCTTCTAGGGACTACTTGGACACAGGTGTTTCAACTCCCTCCTCCTCCTCTCTTTTAGGTATTTTAATGAGATGTCAGCACAAGGATTGAGACCTCGCACTGTGTCCAGCCCAATCCCTTACACGCCTTCTCCCAGTTCCAGCAGGCCTATATCACCCGGTGAGTGTAACTTCCACTACCACAGTGTAACTGGTTTCCCGGCAGTGGCTGGGGGATGGGATGGGGGTCCTGGGGATTGAACCCAGGGGCCTCACACGGGTTTAGCAAGTGCTCCCTACCAATTTTCAGTCAGCTCTTCTGATGTGTTTAATCGGTGGCCCTGGTTGTGTTCCCTTCTATTTTGTGTTTTTCACAAATAAATCACTGTCAGTACTGAGTGTTGGCTTGAAGATCTTAAACACAAGAACTGTGTGTGGGGTATTACTACTTTATTATTTCCTTTCAACTTTTATTTTTGAGGGCTTCACACCATCGATACCTGCCTCTTCCTCAGTGTTCACTGAGCTTTAGATATAGATTATTTTTTAACCTAGGTCTGACCTCAGAACCTCTTCCTAGAAGACTGTGTGTGACTAGTCTCAGGATGGGCAGGGTCCCTGGATAGAGTTCCAAGATGCTTTACCGTGTGTCTTTTGTGGGTCCTTTCACTACATTCCTGCTTCCAGTGATACTGTAGGCATCCTTCTTCACTTGTGAAAATAGAAGAAGCTGCTATTCTTGGGTTACCAGCTCTCAGTCATTGGGCCAAAAAGAGGCCAGGATGGGCTTCCTTGTCCAACATCAAGCTCCTAGCCTGAGCTGCCTCTTGACACAACAGTGATATGTGAACCAGACCTGGAAGGCCAGAAAGAAGCAAGGCAGCTGCTGCTGCTCCTTCCCGCTTTGTTTCCCAGCATGAATGTCTTCACCTGACCCCCAAAATACTCCTCGGTGTCCCAGGCCCAGCACCAGCACTGCCTGGCACTCCAGTGTTGGTGGATCAAGTACAGGCTCCACCCTCAAGGGACGAGGAGGAAGTGGGGTAGAGGGAGGGTGGCAGGGGTAGTGGGGGGGAGACAGAGAATGGCACACTCCTGTTTATGTGCTACCTGATGGATAAGCTGCAGATAGAGTTGAGGGACAAGTCTGCAGGGGTGGCGCCAGGTTGGAGGAGTGTCTCACAGTAGGGGTGGCCTTGCAGAGGCTTTGTGAGGACTGTGGTTAGTTTTGTCTCATGTCATGATCGAAGCAAGGGTTTCCCTTAAGGATGATGAAGAGGACATGATTCTCCAGCAACTGCAGTGAGGACAGAATGGCAGAAGTGTCTTGACTTTATCAGTTTTTTTTATTCTGCCGTGTCTGTGAAGCACATGCGAGCAGTGCCCTCGAAGTCAGAAGGAAACACTGTCCCTGAGATTAGAGTTGCGGCTGGTTGTGAGCTACCATATTGGGGGTACTGGGCATTTATGTCAGGTCCTCTGGAAGAGCAGCCAGTGTTCTAACCACTGAACCATCTCTCTAGCTCCCTACCCCCTTTCCCTCTTCAAAGGAGACCCTCAAAGCTAACAGTAATGTGTCTGCCTCATGGTGGAAGGTGTTACAGATAGGAGCCCTCTGAGGCAAAGGAGACCAAAGATGGCCAGGGGTTCCTATCCAAGTGTGGCTGGCCATTGTTTCTTGTGTCTTGCCAAAATGATGTTCCCAAATCTGAATCCTGTAGGAGGAGGCCGCTTGTTTGTCCTGGCCTCCCAGAACTGAAATAATTACACAGACACTGTATTAACTAAAACACTGCTTGGCCCATTAGCTCTAGTTTCTTATTGGCTAAC
>LOJH01020067.1:0-20919 GCA_001685095.1 Ellobius talpinus
TTTAGGGGAATGAGGGATGTCTGAGCTCCGTTTCCAAGGGTCAGGAATGCACTCCAATGGATCTTCTGGTAGAGGATCAGTGCCCCTTGCTGGTCAAGGGACCTCACTGCTGCTGGCAGGCTATAGAAACAAAGGGACTCCCACTACCTGGTTGAACTCACTGCCCAGTCCCAGCGCCCAAACAGGCTGAGCTGGGGGATCTGTGGCCCCAAAGAAGGGGAGTCTAGAACTTTTAAATTTTAAGTTAGGGCGTTAGCAGAAAACAGCAAGATTCTTTGCCAAATTGTCATACAAATGGCCTCAAGCCCTGTTGTTACTGCAGTGCCTGCTATCCTCTGAAGCCTTTTGAATATGTCCTCTATCATTCACATTATTTCCAACACTCTAGTCCTTCTGTTTTCTATTAGACACATGTATTAAGCTCTGTTTATATCATCCAACCAGCACAAAGTTTTTGTACGTTAAAAATACAAACTTTTAAAGTCTACACATTCCTCACAAACAAACTACTCAAGTTCTTTGGAGTAACAACCACACTCCTAGTACCAGCTTTGGCATCAGATACTCTTCCTGATCAAAAGCAATGTACAGGAGAAAGAATTTACTTTTCTCTTCAGATAACAGGAAGGGGAGTCTATAATATTGTCAAAGGCATTAAATATCATCACACAGGAAGTTAAGAGAGCAAACTGAGAGTAAAACAAAGATATAAATCTCAAACCCAGTCTCCAATAATTCCTCCACCATGGGTCTACTTCCCATAGATCATAAACTCCCAAAACAGCACAACCAACTAGGAACCAACTGGTAAAGTATGTGAGCCTTTGAAGAACATTTCTCATTAAATTCCTCACATAACCTTTGTCATGTTGTTGGTTAGTTGGATCCTAGATACTTCCAAAATAATAGAGATGATACCATTGTTCTTGGTTATTCACTAAATCTTGAAGATAAGTCTCTATGTTGAAGACACCAAATACTTTGATTACAGGATATGAAGAAAAAAAGCTGGTACTGAGCTGGAAGCATCTTTCCTGATAGTTTGTTTTCATAGTTCAAGGAAGTACTTTGCAGATTGCTAGGACAGAAAATCCACAGTCTTAATGAGCTGTAAACACTGCAAACTTTCTACTTGGACGAAAGGTTGTCTTTTTATAGAGAAAACTCATATCTAGTGCAAGGCAGCACTATGTCAGCAGAGACCCTGGTTTCAGAGTTTGTTCTTTGAGCAGAGAAACATCACTTCTGAGGACCAGATAAGGGAACAGTGGGGAGTTAGGTTTCTCATGGTACATACTCCTTTAGATATATTCTGGACAATTTGGGAACTGTCAGACAGATCAAAGAAGGTCCAAAGAACTTCTATAGAACCATCCATCAGAAATGTGCAAGTGTCAGGTTGAGGGACTCAGTGGAATCTCTCAAGACAGCACTTGCCAGAGTCTGGCACTCTGTAGTCTGCTGTCCTGTCCAGAGGCAGCAGGATGAGGATGTTCTTGTTCCTTCTTCTGGTCTTGGGGGTCTGTTAGTTCTACTCTCTGACTACAGAACCTATATCACTAGTAGAAGCATGAACTTACTGTGATAATATGCAGTACACGAGGAATTTGGTCTTAAAAATCTTTAGTTCTTTTTTGATTAAATGAAGTTTCTTATATGGTTCCTACCAACTTTCTTATGTGGTACCTTATATGGTACCAATACATGTTGCTCTATTTTAATGATCTTGTTCCACTTTAATCTGTATTATTTCTGTCAACACAAACAGATTATATCTTCATATCAAAAACAATGAAAAAATCATTTTGGAAGAAAACTGACCCATTATCTTCAGATAGTTCTCATGTTCTCAGTGAATGCATGATGTTCATTCAGACAGCAGTAAAACCACAAAGCACTATACCCAAGGAAGTTCAAAGTAATGGAATTGTTGATGTAGACAAGGAGTTACAGTACTGGGAGAGGAGTGATTGTTTCATAACTGTAGCTTAAATACTTGCAACTCTAATCTCTCAACAAGCAGTCCTTACACTCTTTGTCACTTATTGAAAAGCAAACCAGAAGAGAAGCCAGAACCTTGTAGCTGAGAAGTTACAGATAAACCAATGGCAGGGTCTTTGAATTGGGCACAAAAGCAAAGATCAAACTGACAACAGGGAATAAAATTAGCTGTGCCTTCTTGATCCAAAGCCCAAAGGTAAACTCACAGGAGTAAGTATTGCTAACTTGCTCCCTTGTAAGTATTCCTCCTGTGTTTTGAGTCACACAGGATTACAGAGTTGAAATAACACTAGCAGAATATGGATAGTTATTTTCTTCTCAGCTTCCTAGAGGAAGTAGAAGAGATAGCATTGTAAGCCAAGGGTCAGATCATACTATGCGGAATTTTTTCATCCCCACTTCAGCAAAAGCTGAAATAAACACAGTCTCAAGGTGACTGGTCTTTTGTTATTTTCCTGTCCACCTCCCTACTATCTACTTTGCCTTATAAGCATACTCTAGAACCTGATTTTAAGAAAACCTCCATAAACTCTATAATAATGGTTCTGTGTCTGGAAAAGGTACTATAAGGAAGGCTTCCTTATCTTAGCCTGCCTTCCTGAAATATTGGGATAATTCTCCAGTTCCTGGTATTAGAAACAATGCCTTAATTATGTGAGCAACTATGGAGATAATTCATGTTCAAATAGATGAGAATGCAACCCAAATACTGTTCTAACATGCTAAAATGCATTATATTAGATTATGAATTTGGAAGAATTTACTACATTTTCTGGAAGCTTTAGATGTTAGAAAATAAAAATTATAAATAAATAAATAAATAAATAAATAAATAAATCCTTTGTAGTGGGAGGCCACTTGTTGGTTCCTGGACACCTGACTAGCTTAGGCCCAAAATAATCACACAGAAACTGTACGAATTAAATCACTGCTTGGCCCATTAGGTCTAACCTCTTTTTGGCTAATTCTTTCATATTAATTTAATACATTTCTATTAATCTGTATATCAACATGAGGTCATGGCCTACCAGCAAAGTTTCAGCACATCTATCTCTGGCAGCGACTCCATGGCATCTCTCTGACTCTGCTCTTCTTTTCCCCAGCACTCAGTCTAGCTTCTCCCTGCCTAATCTGTTCTACCCTATCAGGCTAAGCCAGTTTCTTTATTCATTAACCAATAAAAGCAACACATGGACAAAAGGACCTCCCACACCAATCCTTGATATCTTTAAGACCTATGTCCCTGCAGGAATTAGAGCTGTGTTTTTTAGGTTCTGAAAAGCACCTGTGGGTAGATGGGTGCTTTCTCTGCACACTTTCTATTAGAGAGAATGAAAGAATGCTGAGGTTGTTGAACATAATACTGTTGCATAAAGTCACAGAAATGTGTAGTGAGAATGTAGAAGGATAGGTTCTGAAATTTTGTAATCCATGTGGGAAATCTATTATCACATTCCAAAGGCTCAGAGATTGTTGAAGAGAAGGCAGAAAGATTTATAGGAGACAGAGACAGCAGTTGACTATAAGGAAAGAGTGTTTTCTAGACATAGTAGGGTAGTTGAACATACGAACTCACAGCAGTTGTGATGGCATGTAAAAGAGCGGTTTAAGCTCAAGCCGGTTAAAATCCCACCATGGAGAGGAGAGGTGGGCATCAAGCCTCATCCACCCCTAGCTAAAGTATTATTTGTAACTGATAGCTGCTGGAAAGGAGAGAGTTGATTTTCTCTAAGGTGTGTAGTAAATATCTAACACACCAGTGGGTGGCCACACACACATAAGAGTGTATAGGACTAATGGGACTAGATGGGCTGGAAAAAATGATGAGGATACAAAGTTGAGTGGGTATGGAATGGAGGTGTCTCTGGGCAGGAATGGAAAAGAGGGATGAATGAGCTCACAATACAATGTATGAAATTTCCAAAAAAATGGATAAAAATATTTTTTGAAAATAAAAAAGTAAAAAAGAAAAATGAGATCGTTAGGTAGCTTACTAGTTTTATACAACCTCAAAAAGGCCAGCTAGGTGATCTCTTCTTAAGTTTAGAATGAACTATTTAAATTTCTATGCTATTCTAGCCACTTCTCATCTGGGAACTTACAAGCAAACATGGCCATTTTTGCATAAAGATAACATACAGAAAAAGTATTTTAACAGTGAGACTGGGTCTAAGCAAATTGTGTTTAATAGCCTTTTAAACAATGAAGGATTGCTTCACAGAGAAATATTATGCATTTGTTAGAAAAAGAATTAAGGTTTCAGTTTTGATGCTTTGTAATTTAAAGTCTAAAAGCTATGGAATACAGACTATTTTCTCACACTTGAGGGGAAAAAGCACACTCACATTTGCATATCAAATTTACTTTTGCATAATAAAATACTATCTTAAAATTTGCACGGCAAAATACTTATATTTGTATAACTTGTTTCTCAAAACAAAGCACAAGGAAACAACAAGGAAATGAAGCTCGTTGCTGTAAGTTTCTCAAGAGAAACTGAAAATTTTATTAATTGGGTGGAATTTGACTATTTTTGTGGTATGCTTTTAGGCTCTGCTTGATATCTTGCACACTCACTAAGCACATCTTACAAGTAACAATTCACATGGAAAACACACTCTCTAAAATTTGCAACTTGAGCACTGAAAAGAAAAAGATGGACAAAGCCAGGCGGGCCACTCGGTCATTGGTTCATATAGTTGAAGTCACTAATGAAGCACGGTGATGCCCTCAGTCATATTACACATAGTTTTATTACGTTAGAGTGAAAATCTTTCCTTTTTCATTTAGACAAAAAGGTGGAAATGATGCAGCGAATGGTTCGTCCTGCCCTTTCGCTGTGCCACTAAAGCCACCTGGAATCAATGTACAGAGTCAGCCATTCTCTGACAGGAATTAGCCATAGAGTTGCTGGAGAACTGAGAAAGTTTAGTAGAGGACAGGAAGAGAGAAGAGGTGATTTCTGGGGGATCTTCCGGTGCTAGTTTGTCAGGAAAAAAATGGAGAGAGGGTCAGCCAATTGGTTCTCCACCTTTAGGTAAACGTTATACCCATCTGCTTTTGCCTGCTTTTTCCAAGAAGACATTTTAGATAGGAAATCCACATGGCCAGGTGAGGGTGGGCTCGTTTGATCATGGCTGCTATAAGGAGTATGTTTGCCCATTTTAATGATCATTGTGACACAAGGCTGAATATAAGCAGGAGGCTGGATGGTGAAAGGGACAGCAAAAAGCAAATGAACATCAGGCAAGACAGAAGGATAGAGTGGGTGAAAGTGCAAGCAAATGGAGGACAATATGACAACTGAGTTGCGGTCCTGCACCACATTTCTCTGTGGGTTAGCCTTACTTCCCTCCTTGCTCCCCTTCCCATGATGCTCCTCACTATGCTGCTGTGCTGCTATCCTTATCCAGTGAGCTCTGCCTAAATCCTGGATGCTGCTAAGGAGAGTGTCAAAGTAGCACATTGAGAGATTAAAAGCAGTTAGTGTTTGCAAGCTCCTTGTAATTCCAAAAGTTCTGACAAGACAGGCATTCAAACTGCCCTAGTTCTCTAATAGCACTGGTATTATAGAATTAAAGAACACTTGATTATTCAATTGTGTGAGAGAGCTGCTGTGATCAAAGGGACCATACTGTCAACAATAAAAATATCAACATAATGGGATTCGCATTTTCTGAATTAATCATAATTAATAACTAGCTTTTTAATCATTGGTTTCTTCAAATATTTACTTCAGAAATAAAAGTAATAATTGGATTTTAAAAAGTAATTCACAGGAGTCCTAATACCCCATAAAGCTGTGTGCTTGTTGTATCAAACTAGGGCTAAGGATTTAGGAGTGGTCTGAGGACTTGACTGGGCTGGGTCCCCAGAAGCAGCAAGCAGCTGGGAGGGCATTGCAGTTCCAACAGTGCAGAGCGTGGAGCCTTCCTCTGTTACTTCACTGTGGTCTTCAATACATGCTGACAATTTCAATGGGCAACAAGGAAGTACCCACAAATCAGCTTGTGGATATCCCAACAGGTTTCCAGCTCCACCCAATATCCCAACCAGGCTTCTTGAGAGATTGGTGCCCAGTGACCCGAGGAGTGTGTTGCAGGCATGAAGCGCCCTTGTTATTTTGGCACAGAGCACAGATCTTGTTGTTACTGTGCTGCAGCATCTTGCTCCCTCAAGCCAGCGTTCCTTTAGGTGTTCTCTGTAGGGTGTTAGTGGAATGTCACGGGGGAAAAAGCCATAGCATCACAGGTCATTCAGACAACTTATGACCCTCATGGTGGGCACATATCATTTCAAGAAAAACAATGCTTCATTTGTTGTTCCATAGTACAAGATCAGAATATATGTGTAACTTCTCTCTATATCTTTTTAGTACCATATATACCTAATTTATCCTTCCTTCCTTCCTTTCTTCTCATCCTTTCCCTCCATCCTCCTCCTTCTTCTTTGGGTTTCTCTGTGTATCTGTGGCTGTCCTGGAACACACTACAGACAAGGCTGACCTTGAACTCAAAATATCTGCCTCCCAAATGCTGGGATTAAAGTCTGAGCCTCCACTGCTAAGCTATATCTAATTTCTTGTTTGTTTGATTAATTATTTCAGGGAGAATATGCTGAAACCTACAGGAAAGAGTAATTGTTTTCCATCCAGGTTTTGCTCTTACTAAACACATTTTAAAGTATGCGGGATAAAGGAACATTTGCAGTGTTTATGGTATATTTGTGCTTGGTGACACTCCATTCTTAATGGACTTCCATTCTCCTATGACAAAGTGACACATGCTCTACTTTCTCAATGAGTAAGAGAGGCTTCCAATGTTACTTGGTATTTTTTCTAACATTATTTTCCATTTTGGTTCCCTATATTTGTTTCTCAAAGAAGTACTCCATCATTGGATTTAGATATTAACTCTGGTATAATCTGTGATCTTTAAATTAATGTAACTATAGCTTCATATGTATTACAATTTTTGTTTTACCAAATATGATTTTTAGTTTTCATTGCATGTATGATGTATTTATGTGATTTTCCCCCTTGTCTTCTGTTTATAGCATATGCTGACTCAGTACTTCTAAATTAATTTTACATATTTATTCTTATTTGCAACCTTTTCAATGTTAAGTTCCATATTTATATTTATTTCTCTAATAATCCTGGGCTTCCATATTTAATATGATTTGTATGTGATTGCATCAAATTATTTTTTTTTGATGGGGAGACATGACCTCACATATCAGAGGCTGGCTTTGAACTCTGCATGTAGGCGAGGATGTCCTTGGACTTCCTCCTGCCCCTGCCTCCTGAGCACTGGGATTAGAGGCATGTGCCTACATGCCTCATTTTTCCACCCAACTTATGTGAACTTAGATGAACTTTACTCACTGTAAAGCTAGCATCTGTTTTCCAGTTAACTCAGTAAGTGCCTTCTAGGTCTCCTGGGTATTCCATCCAATTCAATTTTTCTAAACCCAAAGGTTGAGCAATTTACGATGTACAGAGTAGATCTCTCCTTATTTTCCCTTAACAAGTGAAGACTGCTTATCCATGTATCTCTGCTTTTTATTCTTAAACATCTTATTAATTAAGTGATATAATAGAGGCTAGTGTATATCTTATTTTCTTTCTGTAATATAGTGTTTATGACCTTGCCCATATTTTGGCAATAATATCACATTCATGAATTTTGTTATATACCTGGTATTCCATTTTTAATAAAGTAAAATAATACATTTGAAAATACAATGTTTTTTTTGTCTAAACATACATAGGAGATCACATCTTGAGATCAGAACATTGACAAAGCAATTACAAATTTGGTAAAACAAAAATTATAGTACATATGAAGCTATAGTTACATTAATTTAAAGATCACAGATTATACCAAAGTTAATATACTATCAAAACATATTGATTTTGATTCAAAAAATTCAAAAAAAATATTTACTTTATAAGTCATTAGATAAATTAAACAGACTTTTGGTATGATTACTCATAATGTAAATTATTTTATTATATCTAGTACATTTCTTAGTGCCACTCTTACATTTTGATTGGCAGTTTGAAATTGATCAATTGTATTTGATTCAGACACAATGTTCTGCTTTCAGGTCATGCAAGAAGTGTTCAGTAAGAGACAGGACAGTGCCCAGATCCTCTTTAAAAGATGGATTCTAGCTATACAATTTCTTAACAGAAAGGACTGGCCTGAAAGATGCTCACAAGACAGAGGTTTTCCTGCCAGGTGAAGGAAACTCTACTCTGGTGCTGAATTTCTCCATTTTTTTGTTTTCTTATATCTTCTATATTTTCCCTTTCATCTATGTCTTATTTAAATCCAAGCTATATATTTCCCAAGACCCTAAAATCTATCCATCCTTACCTACCTTCTCAGGACATTCCTTGGATTTCTGATGGGTCAGGGATGAATGCTGTGCAGGGGCTGAGAATCAGCCATAACCTATTTCTTGCAACTTACACTGGCCAGATTCTTGGAAAATAACTGTGGAATCTCTTCCAAGCATCTAGAGCAAAACACCATGGACAATGAGCCTTCTTCTGACCTGAGGGAACTGGTCCTGTGATCTTTCCAACTGAGGGATTTAAAGTTCTTTGAAACCCATTTTTATTGCATAATAAAAGCTCTATTACCAAAAGCCACACTTTATCTGTCTGTCTGTCTGTCAGTCTGTCTGTCTGTCTGTCTGTCTGTCTATCATCTATCTATCTGTCTGTCTATCCATCCATCCATCTCTCTCTATATATATATAGGTTCCTATTATCTATCTCCATCTAGCTTATCTCTGTCATATATATCTTCTAGCTACCTATATGTCTACCTATATGTCATCTATTTCTACCACTTGTCTGTCTAGACATGATTCCTGCTATGTCCAGATTCCTCATACATTCTAGGTATGTTTGCTATATAAGCTACAAAACCAAAACTGAATTTGGAAGTGTTTCTTAGCACAAGTCCCATATACCACATATAGTTTGTTCATAATCTGTTGGCCCTTCCATTGTTTATGAGAGAAAGTACATCCAAGGGGCCAGGTAAAAGCCTCATTCCCTGTCTTCAGAACAACAACAGCACATCCTTTGGACTCTTAAAAAACTGCATGTCCTGTGCTGAATCTGGATGACTTCAACAAGGAACAGACAAGGTAAGCCTAGGGGGTTACTCTCTGAGCTCCAAGAGCTACTTCACAACTCAGGTCTCAGGAAACAGGCCATGCGAGAAAGAAGGGGAGTTTCGGGAGCCAGCTTAGGTGGAAGCTGTCTCCAGTTTTCTTTGTTTGCAAAGTAGGACTTTGGGACCTGGAAATCATGCTTTACTCTTTCAGTAAACTTTTACCTAATAGTGATAAAGTCTTCCAATAATTCAGGAGAAGAAAAGTAGGCTTGAAGATACCCTGGGAACAAGGGCAAGTGACTCCTTTTCTGTGATGCTCAAAGAGCTGTTATCATGGACAAAGTAGTTCATTTTTCCTTTTTATACTTGGTGTGCTTTGTGAGATTAAAAATCCAGGGCTGGACCAATCTTTGGTTGGCCACTTCCATAATTTCCATGCCACCTTTACCCCAGAATATCTTGTAGGCAGGGCAAATTGTAGATCAAAGTTTATGTGGCTGGGTTGGGATCTGGTCCAGCTTGAGACCTATACCATTAGAGGAAGCCCACCCCTGACACTGTCTGGAGAGCCAGCACCAAGAAGCAGGACAGCCCACAGACCTAAATGTTGATGGAGGCTGCTCATATGTTCCCAACCATCTAAACTTTAAATAATTACGCAGAACCTATATTATTTGTAATACTGTTTGGCCAATAGCTTAAGTGTATTTCAAGCTAGCTCTTACATGTTAAAATAACCCATTTCTATTATTTTGTGTATTGCCATGTGACTGTGGCTTACTGGGTAAAGTTCCGGCATGTCTGTCTCATGCAGTGAATACATCACTTCTCTCTGACTCTGCTTACTCTCTTCTCCTCTATCAGTTTGTAACTCCTTTCTTGCCCTACTCTGTGCTGCAATAGGCCAAAAGCAGCTTATTTATTAACCAATGGTATTCATAGCATATAGAGGGGAATCCCACATCACATAGGATAGAATCAAACATGACCGACAAATAAAAAAAGCCGCTGGAATAATTCCTAACAATATTCTGCTATACTCATATATTGTTGCCTAGTCCAGTTGTCATCAAAGAGGCTTCATCCAGCAATTAATGGAAACAGATGCAGAGTCCCACAGCAAAAACATTAGGAAGACTTTGGGGAATCCTTTGGAAGAGGATGGAGGAAGGATTTTGGAAGCCAGAGGCCTAAGAACACCACAAGAAAACCCACAGAATCAATGAACCTGAGTTCATAGGGGCTCGTAGAGACTGAACCTACAGTCAAGAAGCCTGCACGGGACTGATCTATGCATTCTTCATATATGTTACTGTTGTGTGTCATGGTCTTTTGTGGGACTCCTAACAGTGGGAGCAGGGGCTGTCTCTGATTCTGTTATCTGCTTTTGAGACCCTTTCTTCCTACTTGGTTGCCTTGTCCAGCCTCAATAGGAGAGGTGGTACCTAGCCTTACTTAATATGCCATGGTTGGCAGATATACAAAGGGAGGCCTGCCCTTTGTAAAAGAGAAAGGAGGAGGAGTGGATGGGGGTGGTGAAGAGGGAAGGCTGGGGGGTGCTGGGAGGAGATGAGAGAGGTAGAGGAAATGGTGATCAGGCTGGAAAATAATTTAAATAAAAAAATAAGTAAATGCACAAGCAAACAAATAAAAATTCAGGAATGCCTGCTGGATGTCTGCTGTGAATTGAGTCTTATTTGTCCTTCCTCAATTTTATTTGAAGCTTTATTCCCATGGGGCATGGACACTGTTGGTTCATGGGGTCTTTATGAAGATAGGGGACAAGGAGACGGATACATGAATTTCTCACAGGGTGACTTCTTGTTCACACTGGAATTCAATGGTTTGTTGTAAAGGGAATAGTTGCTTAAGGGTTGAGCAGAGCACACAAGACAGTAGCACCTTTGTCTCTTTGATGTAAGCAGAACAGTTTTCATCATTGTCAGTGTTTGGCTGCCACATGATTATAGAGTCTGCATGTGTTGTCTTTGTTAAGTTGAGGTCATTTCGTTTTGTTAGTTGTTGAGTGTTTTTATCATGAAAGAATGTTGAGTTTTGTTAAATGCTATTTTATTTGGGATCAGTTGTGATGACTGGGCTATTTGCTCATTCTCTTCAGGAATGCTATATTGAATTTCCTAAGATGACCCTATCCCTGTATTTTGCTGTGGTACAATACTTGGTTAGTTTCATCTTTTGTGGTTATTTATTTAAAATTCTTTGTTTCAGGAAAGTTTGTGTTCACAGGGAATTGAGTAAGAATATTGAATGAGTTTCAGATATCTTCCCTTCTCAGATCAACTAGTTTTCCTTTAATCCAGGACCCCAAACTCATTGTTAATTTGTTGCATTTGAGCCTGTGTGGACACATTGCATTCCTACTAGGGTCCACTTTTAGTTTTGTATGTTCTTTAGGTTTGGGTTCATTTATCATGACAGTCACCATTAGAGCATCCTGCAGAATATTTCCACTGCCATTAGAGTATCCTGCATTATATTTCCACTGCCTGAACAATCTTCTAGGCTATGCTTATTCATCCTGTTTCCTCCTCTTCCCTGACAACCACCAATATTTTTTCTCTTTCTTCATTATTTTTGAACTTCCCAGAATGTCATGAAGTATGCAGCGTTATAGATTGGCTTCTTCACTTCGAAATATGCATTTAAGGTCCTTTGTGTCTTTTCTTGGCTAGATAGCTCATTTATTTTTGAGGTTAATAATATTTCATTTTGACAGTGCAATTAAAAATGGAATGATTGCCTTCATACTATTGAATTTTAAGAGTTCAGTGTATATTTAGGATAATAGTCCTTCATCTGATGTGTCTTTTGTTAATAACTTCTCCCATTATAGCTTGTCTTTTTATTCTTCTAAGACTGTCTTTCACAGAGAAGACAATTTTAGTTTTAGTGAAGCTTAGTTAACAAATTCTCTCTTTCATAAATCCTGCCTTTGATATTGTATAAAAATACCAACATGAAACCAAGGGATTTTCTCTTATGCTATCTTCTAGGAATTTTATAATCTTGTACTTTTGAAAAACTATAATATCTATATCTAAGTTACCTTTTTCTATCCAGATGTCTAATTATTCTGGAATATCTGTTGAAATAGCTGTATTCTATTTATTTCATTGTCTTTGCCCATTGTTGACGATCAAGCCATGTGTCTGTTTCTGAACTCTATTCTATCTATCAGTTTTCATCAATATCACACAGCCTTAATTACTGTGCCTCGTATTATATTAATCATTTTGTTTGCCCATCCATATAAACTTTGGCTCTGTTTTGCCAAACATAAAATTTTACTGTGTTTTTTTTTATCTATTTGTTTGTTTTACTTTTTGAGGTAGGGTTTTTATGTATAACAGCCCTGGCTTTCCTGAAACTCACTTTGTAGACCTGGCTGGCCTCAAACTCACAGAGATCAACCTGCCTCTGTCTCCCAAGTGCTAGAATTAAAGGTATGTGCCACCATGTCCATCTGAGATTCTTTTTTTTATATAAGAAAGGCACTGCATTGAATCCACAGAACAAGTTAAGAAGAAGTGACATTGTAATAATATAGAATCTTCCCCTTGGTAAAATAAATATCATGGGAGTGACCAACCACTTTCTGATTGGAATTAAATCCCACCTCACTAGATAAAAACCATAATTGTCACCATTACTGAATCAATAACTATGGGTAGATAGGTAAGAGGCCTTATAAAATTACCTACTTCTATTATTCTACTAAATGGACATAGTATTAAACTGACTTCCCATGACTTATTGTTATACATATAGATTAATGCCTCCCAGCCCTCATTAGAGAAGCTTTTATTTGCAGTAGATGGCGATTAATACAGAGACCCACAACTGGATTAGCTGTAGAGAATAAGAGACTGAGGAAAACTTATCCCTAAATGGAACATCTATACCTCAATTCTTACTGTCAAAGCTCAGGAACCACGGGAGGAAAGGGAGTGGCAGGAATATAAGAGCCAGAGGTGCTGGAAGACTCAAAGAAACAGTGTTCCTGAACACAGAAGTGCAGCTACTCATCTGGTCTTACAGTGGTGGCGACAGCTTGCACAAGACCTGTGTAAGCACAAGTAAAACCAGAATGGAAAGGGGGCTTGAGCATTAAGTTTCACCCTATGAAAGTATTATTGGGGAGCAAAAATAGTACTTGATGAATTGAAAAAAAGACACAAAGCTGGATGAATAGGAAAGGAGGAGGCTGGAGGGTGTTGGGAAAGATGTGTGTAAAATCGTCAGAATGTCTGGTATGAAATTCTCAAAGAACTGAGGCAGAGATGCTTTAAAATGTAAAATCTTGTTTATTGGCACAGACTATTAGAAATATACCTGTTTAGTTATTCTTAGGCTCTTTCCCCTGAGTTGTTTCAGATCTTCTTATACAGACCTTGTACATATTTTGACAGGTTTACACAAGTCAGGGTTTCATTTCTGAGGGTTGATGTATATTGTGCTCCTAATTTAAAATTTTACTACTAAATTAGTGGTGTGTAGTACACTGACCAAATTTTGTACATTATCCTTCTGTTCAGAAACCTTGGTATAATTGCTTATTCTAGAAAAATGCCCCCTTCTTCTTGCCCTCCCCCTTCCTTTCTTGGTCTTTCCTTTTTGTCTTTGTTTCTGCACCTTTCCCTGTCTCTCTCTGTCTTTGTCTCTTAGTTCTTCAACATTTTCTATATAGAAACAATAATATCTATGAACACTTCTTTCATTTCCTTTAAAAAATTCTGTCTATTTTTATTCATTTTTAAAAAAAAATTCATTGAGGTCCTAGTATATTGCCCAGACGTGCATCGAGCATGTAATTCCCATCCCTCTGCTTCTTGAGTACTGATGTTACAGGCATGTTCTGCCATGTTCATCCCCAATTTGTATATATTTCACTATTCTTCTTTGTGTTATTACATTGTGAAAACTTCTAGTACTACAAGTCATCAGAGATGGCCTGCCTTACTCTTAATTAGAAAAGCTTTTATTCCTTTCATTTAAGTGTGATGTTATCTGTAGATTTTTAAAGATTTTTTTCTCAAATAAAGAAGTTAACCCTCTTGCTAGTCTGCTGAGAGCATTTTATTTTATCACGAGTTGATCTTTGATTTTTGTCACGGTTCTCTGTCTAATATTTGGATCATGGGACTTTCTCTCTTTAACTAAACAGTAGGGTGGATTTAATTAACTTTCAAATGCTGAACTAATCCTTTAAACTTGAAATAAATCCCACTTGTTTATGCTGCAATTCTTTTTAAATACTTTTTAATTTGATTTACTAATATGTGGTGGAGATTTTACACCTATGTTCATGAGAGGTATTAGTTTATGGTTCTCTTATAATATCTTCTTTGGTATTTGCATAAAATTAGCTACATAAAATAGGATTTATTCTCTCTACTTCACTTTCTGCAATATTTCGAGAATTGCCATAATTTCTTCTATAAGTATTTGGTGAAATTTAACAGTGAACCTGTCCGTGTCTGATTCTGTTTATATTTTTGTTTATTTTATAGACACAGAGAAGTTCAGAGCCTCTAGACTTTTATGTGAGCCTTGGCACATTTTATCCTTTCAGTGTACTGGTCCATTTCATCCAAGTTATAGAAATTGTCAGCATAAAACTGCTTATGTTTCTTTACTACTTTTTGGTTTCCATGGACCTTATATTCTGTTTTCCCCTTTCTTTATTAATTTGAAAAGAGACATATTTTTTCAAATATATTAAGAAACCCAGTTTTCAGTTATGTTGATTTTTCTACTAATTTTCTATTTCTATTTTAGTTTGATTTCTTCTCTAGTATGTGTTATTTTTTTCTGTGCTTTGCATTTTTGTTATTTTTCTTATTCTGGTTCCTAGTATGAAAATGTGGATAATTCTCCTTATAGTTTTGTCTTTTATGATATAAGCATTCAACAACATTTTCTGCCTAAGAATTGCTTTCACTATCCTACACAATCTTTTTTAAATTATAGTTTTATTTTCATAATAGTTTTTCATTCCTTTTGATATTCCCTGTTTGACTCATGTGTTTTTAGAAGCATATTGTTTCATCTGTAAGTATTTTAGGATTTTCTAGGGATCTTCTGTTTTGATTTAGTTTTGTTGTGAGAGCAGACATTTTAATATTTCATTCATCAAAAACCTTTGAGAGAATGTGAGGATTTTTGTTTTCTTGTTTTGTTTTTGTTTTTCCTTACCAAATGATTTATTTTGCAATTTTTCTTTTTATTTTTTTTTAGAAGAATGCGTATTTTGTGATTGGATGGTGTAGTAAGTTATGGTCAGTTGATTTTACTGAGGCCAACCCGTGTCCTTAGTGGGTATCTCCTTTCTGGATCATTTTACTTCTGATGGACTGGGATGGGGGGGTGCATTCAACTATTTCTCCTGGGAACTGTGTGAGCCTTAATATCATGTGTTTTGTAATTATGGTATGAGGTAGAAAAGTGTGAAATATTGTTAATTCATAGATAATTTGAATTTTAAACATTTTATAATGTCCCTTTTTTTATCCATACCAACCTTTACCTGAACTCTGCTATGAGATAAACATTGCTACTTTCTCTTGCTCCTGATACATTGGAAGGATATCTATTTATCAGTTACAGGTGGACATGTAATGCCATGTCTTTACATTTAGAGTGGGTTTCTGAGGGTGACATGTAGTTGTGCCATGTTTGCTTATTCACTCTGAGAAGCTGTGTCTTTACCTGATGCCTTTGGATCTTCGAAATGATTGCTGGTTATGTATAACTAACGAGATTAGTTAAAATGCACCTATTAGCACTTTCTGGTTTTTTAGCGTTGTTTTTCTTCTACTTTTGACTTCTACATGTTTTCTTTCTGATTTTAACTGATTATTTTATGCTTTCCAACTTTCTATCCTTTCATAGCAAGTCAGTTGTATTCACTTTTTGTTATTATTTAGTTATTTTTTTAGGCTTTCTAATTTGCAGCTAATCCAAAGCCACTTCTCAGTAACATTAGAGGACACCAGGGAAGCTGAGAGCTCACAGCAACAAAGGAATCCTAAGCTTTCCCTTCTTTCCCTTCAGATTTTGTGCCATTTATTCTCCTTGGTGTTCTCTGAACTTCTTGGATCTGTGTTTTAATGTAGTTTGTTTATTAATTTGGGGAAAATTGTCAGTCACTATTAATACAAATATTTTCCATTCCTTAGTCTCCTTTGGCTTCTTGGGTTCCATTTTAAATATATCACACCATCTGCCGTTCATTATTTTATTTATTAGTTTGTTGCTTTTCCTTTTAATTTTAAAATTTGGAGGTTTCTATTGAGCTATCTGTGCACAGTCTACTAATGAGCCCATAAAATGTAGTCTTTATCTTGTTTTAATATTTTTTACCTCAAGCACTACTTTCCACCTTTGCTTCTCATCTGTGCTTCAGTACACTCCACTGTTTTCAGTAGAGTATAGCATATTAGTCACAGATGCTTTATATTCCTGGTCTGACAGTCACAGTGTCACTGCTGTTTCATCTAGAGCTTTAATGCTTAATTCTGTATATTTTGTTTTCAGATGTGTCTTGTAATTATTTTGTTACACAGAAATGAAATAATCCATCAAAATTACTGCTGTGAATAGGGCCTGACTAATGTTGTGGTAAGGTATAGGGAAAGAGAAGCATAGCCTATTGTCAGTTATTATGTAACAACAGAAAATATGAGCTTATGATGCTTATCTTGTAACTAGAAATCATATAAGAAATAAAGTATCCACCTAAATAACCAGCAGGCAATATTTTAGCTTTCTGTTTCATCAGTTTGGTGATACAATGTAAAAAGAGTTGTCATTTTCTTCTTTCTCCTTTCTTCCCTCATCCAATTTGTCCTGACTCATCTATTTCAGAAGGTACTCTGAATTTTAAAGAAAAAAAATCAGACCTTAGTGGCACCCACTCCTTTCCTGACTATCCCCTTTGTACTTGCAGAATTGGGGGCCAGGCTTCTAAAGGAGATATTGGAAGGATCTGTCCTACGTCTATAAAAACACCCATAAATTAACCTGAAGACAAAGAAGTACACCAGGAATGGCAGGATTTTCCAACCCATCCTCCTATGAAAATAGTTTAGACTGTCTTCTTTTGAAAATTAGAACTTAAAGGTGATAAACCTACTCTATATTTCCTCAGGTCCATATTTCAATAAAATTGTCGTGATTTGACTGTACAATGTCCTCACAGGCCCATGTGTTTGAAAACTTGGTTCCCATCTTGTTTGGATATGGGCCTATGTGGAAAACATGGCACCATGGGAGACTGGTTTGAGGGTTACAATGGTGATGGCTCTTTGAGAGTAATAAAGTCTTTTTTGATTCTTGGTGAGCTTAACTTGGGGAGTCAGTAAAAACATTCAAGCCAATGACTTTTGGTTCCTTGTGTTACATGTAAGAATAATAAGGAAACACTACCAAGGAGTGATTAAAGCAAACATATGAGTTGGTATCATAGATGATTAGTTGAGGGAGTAAGGTCTGCCCTGCACATGAACAATATCAACCCACGGACTGAATGGAATCCCGTACTGAGTAAAAATGAAAAATAAGGAAGCCAGATAAATGCCAGCATTCCTCTTACTCTAAGTATTGATGCACTCAAATGTAAGTAAGCTACCTCCTGTTGCCACAAACAGGAGCTGATTTCCCTTGTAAGGTCTTCCCCACAATGATGGATATAGCCCATGATTTGTGAACCCAAACAAACATTTTCTAAGTCTTAAGTTGCTTCTTGTCATCTATGTGGTCATAGCAATGTCGAAGGTAACCGAAAAAGCTCCCATGCTGAGAATGGAAACTGTCTGTTATGAATTGTTGTGTCTAGAGTCCAGACCCCAAAAGACCACCAAGAGACCAGATTTGGCCTGGCGGTGGTGGCTCATGCTTTTAATTCCAGGGACGCTGAGACAGGCAGATCTTTGTGAGTTCAAGGCCAGCCTGGTCTACAAAAGCTAGTTCCAGGACAGTCAGTGCTGTTACACAGAGAAACACTGTCTCAACCCCCCCCCAAAAAAAACCCAAAGCCAAACCAAACCAAAGGAAACAAAAAACAAAAACACCAAGAGACCAGATCCCATGCTAAAACAAAGAGTCTTTTAATTGTGAGTTTGAACCTGGATTCCTCATCCATCTGATGCAGTGGTGGAGTAGAAGAGACCTCGAGTAGCAGTAGGGCAGGGTATATATTGGGGGTAAAGCAAGGGAAATCTAGGGGTCTACAGACTGCATAGGAAAAGACTCAGTATTGGTGTACCTCTGAGCGGGCACACATGTTTTTGGTTAATTGGTTAGTTGCAGCTGCAGGGAGGTTGTTATCTTGTGGGTGGTTGCTATGGTTACTTCATTCTACCTTTATCAGGAAAGCATGCTCAGAGCCTGCTAGCTTAGCTTCTTATTGGTTCCCTACCATATAGTGGATATCTCTGTGTTTTTTCTTTTTCTTTTTCTTTTGCAACAAAGGCAAGGTCAGGGGCATTGTACAAGGTTAGGGACACAGCACATCCTGCCATATCCTATTGAGTCAGGGACCTACATTCTGTTGGGTCTTTCCTGTAGCCTGTTATGGCTGTGGAATGGCTGAGGCAGGAATTTGGGCAAGGGCCTGGACTCTTCCTCGTAAGCTGCTTATTCAGTCTCAGGAAAACGAAACGGAGACCTGATCTCTGATAGAAAACTGAGCTGTGATGGTTTCTACTTGGTCCTCTCATGAACAGTGACACTATAATCTTTAACTGTGCCAGTGACTCCCTAAACTGGCATCTTTTTATCTTGACATGTCAGAGTTTTTAAAAGTGAAACCACTACTTCAGTATCTACCAAGAACTTACTGATGACCTTCTATGGGTGCAGTGACCTCTTGGATGCTTAAACAGGTAGAACCCTGACACATTCATCCTGATGACTGTCTAGCTCCATTGAAGTTGGCTAGGATCCAGTGCTCTTTTGAGTTTGGTACAGCTTGAACATGCCTTCCTCCCGTGTCCCTTTTTCTTATGGAAAATGCACTGACCACTGTTCAGTGCAGGTTTCCCTGTTCCCCCATTTTTGGTTTTTTAGAGATCTCTTCACTGACTGCCAGCAGTTGAATTCTTGGAAAGAACTGGCTGGAGTGTGAGCCATCATGATTTTTATCTGTTTTCATGGAACTCACTTGGTGACCATGTCAGCTTCTTCATGTTTCTCAGCATGTCAAATGTTTGGGCCACCCCACCTCTGTGAGCTAGGAGGTGCTCATCCCAGAAAACCCTATGAGTTTCTTTAGCTTTCTGTGGATATCAGGAACAGACTGATTGACAAAGGCCAACAGTGCCCTATTATTTTCTAGAGCTATTGGGTCAATAGGAGTATAAATCTGAAAGGCCTGGGTACCCAAAGAGCACACTGGGAGACTCCTCTGGTCCCTGGAGAACCTCAGTGGTTGGTCTTAAACAGATAAGTGGCTTTTAAGCCACACCTCAAACCTCAGTCATTAGATAACAGTGAAAAGTGTCCAATGTCTGGGAACCAGAGGATATATTTAGAACCCAATCAAGACATTCAGAGGGGAATCCTGTCCCCAAATCACATAGATTTTCTTGGTGTGTTTATGAGTGGCCAAGGCCTAAAAGGCCTTCTGTGCCTCTGCTCCAATGCAACCCTCATTTACACAATTCATTCCAACAAAACCAAAACCATGTTTCTCATGAGAAGCAGAATCAAGAAGCTAGGTCCTCCACTACTGGTGTCCCATTTTTACATGGAAGCACAATGAAAGGTTCCTTAATAGGTATTTCTTTCCCAACCCCTCAGAAGAGTCCTCAAGATGCCTATCCCTCTCCCTAAGAAGAAAGTTCCTCCAAGAGCCCTGGGATTCTCAACCAGAACTGAATTTAGCATATAGACTTACCTCTTAGGAAAATCTTGATTCATTTTGGTCTCTGAGAGTAGTCATTCCAGATCTTTTTAGACTCAGAGAGAGGGACAGGGCCCTGAAACATTTTCTTCTTTCATCCAGCCTATTTTTTCTTTGCTTTGAGAGAGGATTTATTTTAGCATTGATTATGTGCTTTTTACTCTATGCTAAATATTGCTATATCTATTTCCATTCAGTTAATTTCCTGTTCCTGCTTTTCATTTTCTTCCTATAACTCATACCAACATAGATCATCCTGAGCCACATTATATGATGAGCAAATGAGTCTTACAGAAGTTAAATGTCAAATCTCAGCCAGGCCACTAGCTGCTCTACCTGGGCACACAGGCTTCCAGTAAGGGTCTAGAAAAGAGGCACTCCTGTCCAGGAGGATTGAGTTGAGTTCAGTTACAACTCTACATTTGCACAGGGAAGACTTGCCTGAAAACAAGAAACCTGATTTCTCTGCCAGACCATTCAACTTTTCTCAATGACTAACCATAGTTGTTTGAGAAATCTGTCTTGCTTGGTCACTTTGTCCTGTTCACAGGAATAGAAACAGGATAAAGTGTTATTCAGAAAGGAACAATGTGTCAGGCATATTGCTTGCTGGAAAGGTAAAAATGTTACCACAGTGGGTGGCCAAAGATGAGCAGCTTCACAGAGGAACTGTTATTTTGTCATTTTCTCCCCAGAGAATGACAGCACTCATTTAAAGAAATTCAGGGACATATTAACAGCAGGTGGATGACTACTCTGAGCAGTGGAATCAGAGCCCCTTAACTCTCTCTTAGCTGAACAACTCTTGTTGCGGGAGAATTGTCTGTATTCTGTCAATCTGTCAATCATGTATTTTAA
>LOJH01020068.1:0-14868 GCA_001685095.1 Ellobius talpinus
TGCAGGCATACATGCAGACAGAATACTGAGAATACTGTATACATAACAAATAAACAAATCTTTAAAATAAGTAAATAAATAAATAAATAAACCCGAAAGCAGCAGCCTTGAGCACAGCTTATAGTCTCTCACCCAGCTCCTTCGGTGGGGAAGATCTCTTCAGTGCATAAGTTGTCAGAGTCTACTTTATTAAGCAAATCTTTCAGAGCTACTAAGGCTTCAGCATCCACCAAGCCACCTGCAATTGCTGCCACATCCTTGCCTTGGAAGCTCTGTAACTAGAAATAGACAAAAAGGGCATCACTAATGAACCTACAGTCAGCAAAAACCATAATTGTTCAGAAAAGAAAACAAGTCATTTTCAAGTATCAGAAGAGAACTACACATTGGGACACATCAGTCCTCTTGCCTGGCTAGGTGCAGCTACCACCCCATATCAGAGGAGCTTCTCTTAAAAACAGCAACTGGACAGAATGCAGAAATCAACAGATCAAGGTGACCCCAGGCACAACAGATACCTCTACATCATGGCTCCTGCATCTACAGCTCAGAGAACACCATAGAAAAGACAGATTTTTTGTGTTTTTTAAGACAGGGTTTCTCTGTGTAGCCCTGGCTGTCCTGGAACTTGCTGCAGACCAGGCTGGTCTTGAACTCAGAAGTTGACCTGCCTTTGCCTTCCCAAGTGCTGGGAAGGTGTTCGCCACCACACCCAGTTTAAGATTAAAATATATTTTATGAAAATTATTTTCAACAAAAAAAAGAAAATGGCTATCAACTAGAGAGTGGGAGGGGAATGAGAAGGACTTGAAGAAGAGTAACAGGGAGGGCCTGGAGGGAGAAAGCAGGAAAGCAATGCAATTTTATTCAATTAAAAACATTTAAGAACTAAAAAAGGGGAGCAAATATAAAACATAAATTTAAAAGAACAATGTTGTCAAAACTATTAGCAAATAACAGTTTTAATCCTTTCTTTTGCTGTTGGATCAAATTAATTAGCATATGACTGTTGAAATAACTTATGAGTTCTCAATATATTTAGGGTTTGAGTGCAATGAACCACTTAATTATATCTATTTCTGATAAACATATTCCTAACAGTTGTCACTGAAGCAGATTATAAGCTTTATAGGCTTTTTTAACATAATATTAAAGCCAAACTATACATATTCTAAATTTTTCCTATATTTTAAGAATTACACATTTTCAGCCAGGCGATAGTGGTGCACGTCTTTATTCCCAGCACTCAGGAGACAGAAGCAGACAGATTTCTGTGAGTTTGAGGCTTGCCTGGTCTACAGAGCGAGTTTCAGGACAGCCAGGACTATTAAACAGAAAAGCCCTGTCTTGAAAAACAAAAACAAAACAAAACAAAAAACCCCACACATTTTCTTTGCCAAATGCATCAGTAAAACATACTGATCAGTCTGCAAAGCAAAAAACCAGCAATCCGCATATGACTAAAAAGTGTCCCACTGCTCACTTAGTCTAAAACTGAGAAGCAGCCATGGTGTGTGGGACCAGGACAAGTAACCCTAGCTTGACAGGAACAAAGGAACTTCAATATGAGCTCTGGAGAATGAAAATCGTGACATTATAGCTACCTTAGCTGAACGCAACCTCTTCTAAAGTATCTGCCATTCCCTCTAGGCTTTTGCTTTGTCTACACTGCCTTTCATCTGGTCTTTCTTTCCTCTTTTATCGGCTGCTGGAAACTAAACCCAGGGCTTTGCACATGCTAAGCACACTCAGTACAAGTGAGTTAGGCCCTGACTCCTTCGCCTCTGTTCCAGCAAGCTCACCTTCAACCTTAGGCTTTGTTCCAGAATCACTTCCTTTAGGAAGGTATCTGGACACCATAGTTTTGGTTAGGCACAGTGCAGCCCATGTGTTTTCTCATTAGTGCCCTAGTAGAACAACATTATACCTCTTTCTCTAGCACAAGGTAGAAGGTAGAGATCATGTGTGGTTAGTCTAGAATGTATTAGTATAATATCTGAGATACAGCTCTCAAAAATATCAAATCTTGGAAAAAAGAGAGAGAGAGAGAAAAAAAGAATGGGTGTGATGGTGCGTGTCTTTAATCTTAGCACTGAGAAGGCAGAGGCAAGCAGATCCTGCATGTTTAAGACCAGCCTGGTCAGCTGGAGCTACACAATGAAAGCCCTGTCTAAAAAAATAAAGGAAGAGGATGAAAGAGAAAGATATGCCCTTTCTCATGACAAAGTTGTTTCTTAGAAACTACACACTCTTTATCCTATATTTCAATTTTTTTTACCATTCCAGCTACACGAGAGAGTGCATCTTCCCAGCAGGTATAAGTTAAAAGCCCCTTTTCATTTCTGATCATTGGCTCAGTAAGTCTTTGACGTTTTAGTCCATCATAGGCAAATCTAGACAAAAGAAATCACATAATATACAGAATTTTGATAAGGAGAAACTATAATTTCCATGTTTAAAAAAAATCTTATTTAAATAGAAGATTACCTAAAATGTCAAACAGAATAATAAATACCTAAGGCAGGCATGGTGTCAAGAGATAGATCTACCTTAGCTGGGCACAGTAGCACTGCTTTTAATCCCAGTACGGGAAGCAGAGGCAGAGACAGATGGATCTGTGAGTTCGAGGCCAGCCTGGTCTCCAGAGAGAGTTCCAGGACAGCCAGGCTACACTGAGAGATGTTGTCTTGAGGAGAAAAAAAAACTCTCCCTTTACTCCTTTATTTCCCCAAGTACTGGAAATGGGAAGCAGGGCCATGACTATATTAGGCAAGTGTTCTACAGCTAAGCTACATCTCCAGCCCCTTTGTATTTTTATTTTGAAACAAGGTCTAAGTCTCCGAGGTTGGCTATGAATTTCAGATCCTCCTGTTTCAGCCTCCAAGTAGCTTCGACCACAAGCTTGTACCACTATGCCCATCATTTATAACTATTAATGTTGCTTTTTTCCCCATTCTCTTTATAAAAATTCAGATTTTTCAATAGTCTATATCATTTTGGAACATTAAAATTTCCACTAAAAATGACAATAAGGGCTACAGAGATGACTACGTGGTTAGAAGCTCTTATTTTCACAAAGGAACTGAATTCAGTTCCAAGCACCCATATGGTGACTCACACTGTCCATAACACTGTAATAATCAAAGATCCATAGGAGCAAAACACTCATATATAAAATAAATCTAAAGGGAAACCATAAATTTTTATAGCAACTGTAAAAACATAAAGACAGTACCTGGTTTTATCAGAGATCCATTCTTCATTAATATCTTCATGCATTCGTGGCAAAATCCTCATCACCTCTCCAGTCCTTGTACTAACCACAATGTTACTCCCCACGGCATCCATTACATCAATGGACTCTGTCTTTCTGAGAAAATAAACATACATTTAGTACGCTGATTCTAAGAGCAACAGGAGCTTCTCTTACTTAGTCCCATCCCAATCAGTTTTGTTTTGATTTGGTTTCTTATTTTGACAGTTTGAGACAGCCCCATACACTCAGGCAGCCCTCACGTACTCTAGGTGACAGGTGACTCTGAACTGGGGTGACCTCTGCACCCCAAGTGCTAGGATTACAGACATACACTTCCGGACCCACCTCCCTCTCTACATCTAAAAATGGTGGGACTTAGAAAGATAACGATAAACATAAGCACCTCCAGATTTGAAACACACTGACGGCCAGCTGGACGGAAGCACAGCTAATCCATCCTGGGCACTGGCCGTCAAAGACAACTGTAGACCAACCATTCCTGGGAGCAGAGAGGAGTTCAACAAAAATAAACAAGGAAATAAAATAAAAATCCCACGAAATAAGTATTTTTTTTATTTTATCACTTACACACCAAAATGTAAGCTATTTAGACATATAAAATCTGCTCTGTAGGGCTGGAGAGGGACTGTAGTGGTCAAGAGCACTTGTTGATTTTGCAGAACCTGAGTTTTGTTCCCAGCACCCAGATAGTGGCAGCTCACCACTATCCAACTCCAATTTCAAGGGATTCAGTGCTCTCTTCTGGCTTCTTCAGGCACCTGCATACATACAGTATTCATACATAACTCAGATCCACATACATACAAATAAAATAAAAAATAAGTCTAAAAACAACTCTTGTGGAACTGGAAATGTGGTTTAGTAGATACAGTACTAGTTATGCAAGCACAAAGATAGGAATTCAGATTCCTAGCAGCCACATAAAAGCCAGGAGCGCTTGTCAGCATAGATAGTACTCTGGAGGATGGAGAGCTAGGTGGGTGGACCAGGAAAACTGGCTAGTCAAAGTTGGGACAGCAATTGATAGGCAGCTGCAGGCTAAGCAAGAAATGCTGCCTCAGTAAATGGAGTGAAGGGAGAGTCAGGAAGAACCTGTCAACATCTGGTCTCCACACATGTGCACATACACAAGTACACCTGACTAGCTAAAAATCTGTAATAGCTAGGTGTGAGTGGCACACAATGTAATCCCAGCACTTGGAATGCAGAGGCAGGTAGATTTCTGTCAATTCAAGGTCACTCTGGTCTACAATAACCAATTCCAGGACAGCCAAGGCTACATAGAAAGACCCTATCTCAAACCAAAACAAATCTTTAATGGTCTGGCTTGATGCTGTTCCTGTCTCCCTTCTCATTAAAGGCTAGTACCATGCATGGTACATATGCATGTAAGTTTTTTAATCTTAGAAAGAAAGAAACTATAAATAATTTTGTAGAGGTTTATCCTACCTTTCAATTTAACTAGCTACCTTCCAACAAACCATTCTTCTGGAGCTGGGCCAGACTGTTCAATCTAGGCTGCACATGTATAAAGACCTAAGGTGCAATGTCTCAAACTCACATAAAAAGAGGCCATCTCACATCCATAGCAGACACACACACACACACACACACACACACATATAAACATGTACACACATACAAATTTTTTTGGTGTCTTTTGTTATTGTTGTTGTTTTGTTTTGTTTTTCCAGAGTTTCTCTGTGTAGCCCTGGCTGTCCTGGAACTCACTCTGTAGACCAGGCTGACCTCAAATTTACAAAGATCCATATGCCTCTGCCTCCTGAGTGCTGGGACTAGAGTATGCACCACCACCTCCTGGTAATACAGATTTTCTTTTTTTTTTTTACTTAAAGCAAACAAAAGTGTAGACCAAAATCAAAATTTGGGAAGAAAACGACACAGAACATTTTATAAAAAGGAGTGAACTACAATTTAAAAACAAGGCCAGGAAGGTAGCTCAGAGAGTAAAAGCGCTAGCTGAGCAAGCCTGAAGACCTGAGTTGATCCCTAGAACCCACACAGGAGTCAGATGAAGTGGTAAATATTTCTAATCCCAGCACTCCTACAGTGAGTTTGTAGGCTGGCAGGTCTGGCATATGCAGCACAATGGAAGAAATAAGAAACCTTCCTTAACAAGGTAAAAGGTAAAACTAATTTCCAAAAGTTGTCCTTCTCATGTTCACAATGGCACACACTCACCCATCTGTGCAAGAACACAAGTACAAGCACACACATTAAATAAAAATTAAAAACAAATAATCAGAGCTAGGAGTATGTTTCAATCTGCAAAGCCATTGCCTAGTAAGTACAATGACCTGAGTTCTACTCTCAAAACGTATGTAAAAATGCTGGTATGATGGTGCATGCTTGGAATCCTGGTGCTGGAGAAGCAGGGGGAGAAGGTCCCTCGCTAGCCAGTCTAGGCCAACAAGAGACCCTGTCTCAAAGAAAGTGAACAATGTTTCTGAAGATGACACCAAACATTGTCTTCTGGCCTCCAAATATACCTGCACACATATTCATGGGCACCTGCACCACATTTGCCCCACCCCACACACAAAATAAAATCATGTAAAAACAAATTTGTCGAAAATGCAAAGAGAAATACCTTGTTTCCCAAGGCCGGGCAGTAAAGGCATAAGGCTTAGAGGTCAGGGCACCTACAGGGCAGATATCAATAATATTCCCAGACAATTCAGACATGAACATTTTTTCGATGTATGTGCCAACTTGCATGTCATTTCCTCTGCCTGTTGTGCCCAAATCATCTACTCCTGCAATCTCACTTGCAAACCTAAAAAATAGGAATTTATCAAATGGTTGAGTCCAGAAAACAGCATGTCCTTTCTGGCTCATAATCACAAAGGCAACGACTTTCAAAACATTAAAAAGGCATTAGTGTATTTCCAATGATAAGCATAGTCAGCAAATAAAAAATTAATGTTTTTCTGTAACTAAAGTGGAACACACAAATGGAAAACTGTACAAATTGTTTATACACAGTTTGGTATGTTATCTCAGAATATCAGATGTAAAGTTTTAAACTGAACTGAAATTTGGCATTGTTTGAAAGCAAATTAGCATAGGGAAAAAAATACCAAAACTAAACAAAATCTAACTTTTTCCCAACTAAATAATGGCTATAGTTTCAAGTGTTGTTATTCAATGAAACTATATGGAAAGATTCCTGAAGAGAAACATTACCTGATGCATCGGGTACACTGTATACATCTAGTCATGATAGTCTTTACCAGGGGTCCAATGTTCTTGTCCTCCACAGCACGTTTCCCCTCTAGAAATCGGCTCCTATCACTCCCAAACATCATGGACTGGTCCTTAAGTAGATTATAAAACAGTCAATCTAATGTTATAATGAAATTAAAGTGAGTCCATCAAAAAGATTTACAGAATTATTCTAGATACCTGCAGATCACATTCACCTCCCTGGTCACAAATAGGACAGTCCAATGGGTGATTTGCTAATAAGAACTCCATCACACCTTCTCTGTATGAAAAATCAAATATATAAAGTGACAAAAGCAACTACCCCTAAAAAAAGGTGATCTATAGGCTAGCTCAATAACCTTCAGTATTAAATACAGTTTGAACATGCTCATAAGAGTTTCAACTAAAATATTGATCCTAGAAAATTGACTTTCAGGACTGTTTATTCACTTATTTATTTTGAGGCAGGGTCTCATGAACCTCAGCTGACCTCCAACTCACAATATGGTCAAGGACATCCCCGCATTCTGATTTTCCTGCCTACACCTTCCAAAGGATAGAAACAGAGGCATATGCCACCATCAGCAACGACGGGGTCTTGCTATACAGTCCATGTAGCTTCAACCTACCAACTGAGGAAATTACAGGCAGGTGCTACCATGCTCATCTTTTTTAAAATTATGACTTTGGGGCTGGAGAGATGGTACAGTAGTTAAGAGCACTGGCTGCCCTCCCAAAGGATCTGGATTCAATTCCCAGCATCTATATGGCAGCTCAAAACTGTCTTTAACTCCAGTTCCAGGGGATCTGGCACCCTCTTAAAGACATGCATGAAGGCAAGATACCAATGCACAGAAAATAAAAATAAATAAATCCTTTTTTAAAATTATGATATTTTAACAATACAGAATTCTCAAGCATTGTTGGGGGTAGGATGTAGAATGACTATCCAGTATGCATGAAGCCTTGGTTCAATATCCACTACTGCATTCCTCACATATGGTGGCATTATGCCTGGAATCCTAGTACTAAGGAAGGGAGACCAGACTCTCAAGGTCATCATCAGTTCCATATGGGAGACCAGCCTGGGCCACATGAGATCATCTCCAAAATAAAGATTTTAAAAATTTCTGAAAGATATTCTCAGAAAATATCTACTTTAATTTACAATGAAGATAGGGCTGGAATTGCACCACTATGGAAAAGCACTCATCTGTATTAGTTTTATCCAAGCTTCACAAACACATACTGAACCCCAGAGCAAACACTAAAGTATCATGAACTCAGCTCAGCTCAGCAAGACCTGGGTTCTACTCATCACAAGGTTTAACACTGATACTATTCCACGTAATACCTCGACCATCTGAGCTGATTTCCGCTACTTGTACTCATACCTGCTGTTCTCCACAGGTTGATACTAAATCCCTCATCTAGGGGAGGCATAAATTCCTCCTGACAAATCTACAGCAGTAAGAACAAAGTACCTGGCTTTCTTGGATTTTTCCGAGTTTGTCAGGATATTCCAGCCCTTCATAACGGGCATAGCACAAGCAGCAACAACCTAGAATTTCAATGGAGAAATCCATATTTGCATTTATTTTTAGTCATAATTAATTCTTATTATAAAATATTAATAAAACATTAAAAAATAAAGCCCTGGGATATGCAATGAGTTGCATGAAAGTCTAAGATCTGCCTCAAAGATTAAAAAAAAAAAGCACAGATTATCTTTCAGAACAGATTTTAGTTTTCAGCTAGGAATAATGGTTCCTCCCTGTAACTTCAGCACTCAGGAGGCATAGCTTGCAAATCTGACGTCAGCCTAGTCTAGCTAGGGTTTTATTTTACAGTGAGACCTTTTCTAAAAGTCAAACAATAATAACATTTTTCTAGATTTTTTAATAATCATTAAGATACTCTGACCCTTCATGTTAATCTTAAAAACAAATAAAACATTGCAGTGGTTTACTCCCAAAAGGCCATGTACTGGAAGGCTGGTCCCCAGTCTACAAAGATGTGTGAGACACAACGCCACGTGGGAGGCAACTAGGACACGTGAGAGTAACACTGGCACCTCAGCGATCAGGTCTTGGAGCAGAGCAGTTCCCATAAGAAGTGGGTTACTGCCAATAAAGGGGAGGCCCTTCCCTAGTCTCTTGATTTTCTGCTGTCATATTATATAACAATTAGATGTCTACCAATGGAGTTGCTTGATTTTGGCCTTTCAGACTCTAAAACTATGAGCTAATTAAACCTCCAAAAAAGCTAAGATACACTAGTAGTCCTTAAGGATATTCTACTAGTCAAAACAATGCTTTTCTTTTCCTTTTGGGGACTGGGTTTCTCTACCTGGCTGTTCTGGGCCTCTCTACATAGACCAGGCTGGCCTCAAACTCAGAGACCCACCTACCTTCATGTCCTAAGTGCTGGGATTAAAGGTGTACATCACTATGTCTGAATTTACTTTTTAAATGTTTTTCTGGTCTGTTTTAAATTTATTCTTACTTAAAATTTTTAAGACAGGGTAGTGTCTTATGTAGTAGTGCTGACCTGGAACTCACTATGTAATCCAGGCCAGGCTCCAACTCACATAAGTCCACCCACCTCTGCCCTGAGTGTTGGTATTAAAGGTGTATAACACCACACCCAACCTGATTACCATTTTTGTGCTTCAAAAACCAGAAATGGGCAGACAAGATGGCTCAATGTGTAAAGGTACTTGCTAAGTCAACCCTGGCACCTACATAAAAGAGAAGAATGATCTCACGAAGTTGTCCTCTGATCACCACATTTCATGCCACATGCAAACATGTCATACACATACATGATAAAATTAAAATAAAACTGGAAAAGTACAGGTATGGTGCCTAATGCCTATCTATATTTACAATCAGGAGGCTCGTGGGTAAAGGCACTTGCTGCCAAGCTTGATAGACCAATGTGGACCAACGTGGTGGAAGAAGAAGAAAACTCACTCCTCTGGCCTCCACACAAACAGCAGTATATACATGCATGCACAAGTGTGCACCAGTGTGCATATACACTCAGGCATGCATAAAAACAAGCACACAAATATACACACTAAATAACATTTAAAGACTTTAACACCAGCCTGCGCTATACAGTGAATGTGAGGTCAGCCTAGACTAGGTAGAGACTTTGTCTCAAAAAAATAAAACCAGGGGCCAGTGAGACGGCTCAGTGAGTAACGGCGCTTGTCAAATCTACTGACCAGAGTTCAATTCCCAGGCCCCACATGGTGGAAAGAAGATCCTCGCCACTGTAAACTGTCCTCTGACCTCCACACGTGCATCATGGCACATGCCCCAGACCTCATTTCCTTCTAAATCAATGAATGCATACCTTTTAAATTAAAAATAAAAATGAATAAAACAAAAAACCAGGAAAAGAGTTTTAGTAAATCCTAGGATTTAAGGAGATAGCTCAGTCAGTAAAGTGCACGTTGTGTGAGCCTGAGAAGCACACTGACTTAAGTTTGATCCCTAAAGCCAATATAAGAACAGTTAGGCATAGTGGTGCACGCTTGTAACCTCAGCACTGGGGAGACAGAGACAAGTGCATCCCTAGAGCTTGCCTAGCTTAACCTAACCAGAGAGACCTGTTTCTAAAGAACCTGAGGAATGATACTTGAAGTTGCCCTTTTGAAGGACACACACAGAGACCTTGAGACCTTGTTCTCATTTGTAGGCATTGCTGTATACACCAAAATGCAATCACATAACCTCAAGGGAACTTCTCTACAGATTTCTGTCAAGTGAAAATGGCTGGTGCTATATGCTCCACACTCGCCATGAGTATTAAGATACTGATACCTTGAGGCCTGGCCGTGGCACTTGGGAGGCAGGCGATCTCTTTGAGTTCAAGGCCAGCATGGCCTACAAAGTTCTAGGTCAGCCAGGGCTAAACAGAGAAACCCTGTCTAAGCGGAAAAAAAAAGAAACCACCTTCAATTCCTAGATTTGTTATACAGCATGTACTTTATATAACATTTCCATCAATGTATTTCATTTTGAAATGAATTACCTACATACAAAAAATACTAAATTTATAGCTGTGTTGATTTTCAAGAAAGTTTGCTGCAAGACTCAAAGTCTTCTCCCTCCCACAACATGATATGGAATTCCAGGTATCATGTACCTTTGGAGCTTTCTCAATTTCCACCAGGCACATTCTGCAGTTCCCAGCAACAGACAACCTTTCATGGTAACAGAACCGAGGGATCTGCATGCCAACCTTCTCGCAAGCCTAGAAGACAAAACTTTGCATTAGAAGATCTTCACTTGGTTCTTGTCCTCACTGAAATAGACGGCGGACGGGGATCCTTTCTTACTAATATCCCTGAACACCTCTATCTGCATCCACCATTCCATATATTCCTAAAGAGATTTCACTCTTTGCTTTGATTCCAAACCCTCTGATGAATCCTGGACGTCTCCTCATCTTATGTGTAAGAAATTAGATAAAACAGCCACATTCTGCAGTGTACTCTTTCTTCCCCATTATCTGCTTTGAACCACTGTCCACCAGTTCCCTGTCAAACTGTCCCAGTGCTTCATACCTGGACTTCCTTTTTAGTGTTTTTGTTTTTGTTCTTTGAGACAGAGTCTCTCTGTATAGCCCTGGCTGTCCTGGAACTTGCTCTGTAGACCAGGCTGGCCTCGAACTCCTAGAAATCCTCCTCGTGCTGGAATTAAAGGCATGTGCCACCACTACTGCCTGCTAGCTAATGTTTTGTTTCATTTTTAAACTAAGCAATATGAAGCAAATAATTTTTTAAACAAAAATTAGAGAACACAGTCACAAAATTAATTACAACATATGCACACCTGCAAGACAGTGGTTCCTGGTTCCACCATGACAGATTGGCCATCAACAAATACTTCAATCAAGTTACTTGCTGCTGTACCAGTTGTTCGAACTGATCATAAAAACAATAAGGTGAAAAACAAAATAACAGAGCTTAACTCATGACAGCAGAAGCTAATGGATTAACCACATAGAAAATTATTATTTTTTACTAGTCCTCTTTCTCTAGATGCAAATTTCTTTAAAAACTAGATCTAAAGTAAGAAAGTACTAAAGTAACAAAGCACAAAAGCTTTTTCAATTCAATTCTATCCAACATATATAGTCGTCAGATTTGGTTCTGTGGTTATTTGTTTTGTTTGCTTGAGAGAGGGACACTCAAAAATACTTATGAACATACAACAAAAACAAAACTTACACATTTTTAGGAGACTTAGAAAGACCTATCAAGGCTCTTCTTACAGGCATCACTAGGTAGTCCTGGCTGGCCTGGACTCATTATATAGACCAGACTGTCTCAAACTTAAAGACACATACCTCTGCCTCTCAAGTGCTGGGATTAAAGGTGTGTGCCGCCCCCAGCTGGCCTTATTGTCTGCTTTTACCAGTAGTTTAAGTTGAGATTTTAACATTGCTTTTCAAAAACCAAATGACCATTGTTTTTTATTTTGATACAGAATGTAATTCCTAATATGTTCTATTATGTGTTTTTTGTAAACTAAAGAAGAAAAAGTTTTATTTTGAAAATTCTGTCAACTTGGATCAATTGTTTCTACTCTTTATTTAATGTAAATTATGGGCTCAAATTTTCTGAAGAAATACGTAATAGACCATGGAACTGACAAAGGTAAGTCTAATACTCATGGATATTAAAAAGAAAAAAAAACAAAACAAAAAAACCCCCAAAACTTACCATATCCTTTAGGAGACTTAGAAAGACCTATCAAGGCCCTTTTTACAGGTATCCTTAACATGATGCCTAAAAAAATAAAACAAAGATGAATTGTTGTAGAGGTAAAAAACCCACCTATTTATAAATTATCTGGTATTTTATGATTTTATATACATTATTCTAAGAAAATATTCAGAGGTACTGATGTTTTCTCTCACTTGTACGTACAACATTCAGTCCCAGAGACGTTAGCATATACACTGTCACACAGCTAGGAAGCAGTTAGCATACAGTAGCCTTTGGGTCCGCACGTAAGTGATACAACTGAGATATCTCTCCAGCCGTAAATCTGGGCTTTGTAATGGAAAGGGCAGTTTTGTTATAACTAGAAAGAAGTGGTAAGGGCTTGGAACACAGTTCAGTTGGTGTACAACGCACAAGGGTGCTTGCCAGAAAGTCCTAAATTCTAACCCCAGCACAGCACAAAATGGAATACATGTCTGTAATCCCAGAACCTGAGAGGTGGAGGCAGGAGGATCAGAAATTTAAGGTCATTTTCTGCTACATGCAAGTTTGAAGTCAGGCAGAGACATAGAAACACCGTCTCAAAAAAAAAAGATAGAAAGAAAGAAAATTAAAGTAAGATAAACTGCAAAATAACTCATCATTAATAGCTATTTACAACAAATAAAAAAAAAACCTTTCTGCCCTCATCTCCTACCAGTACGTTGGGGTTTTGGTTTTGTTGAAACAGGGTCTTGCTATTAATCTTGGCTAGTCTTGAAGTAATCCTCCTGCCTCTGCTTCCTGGGTGCTACCACAACTGGCTCCAGTACGCACTCTTGGATGATATATGAATTATATATGATCCTAAAATATTCCTGAGGTAGTTCAGAAGTCAAAAGTCTTTGTCGCATCTTTAGGCCCATCATTCTGTGCTGAGTAGTATGTTTATCTCGCAGGCCTGCAATTTGCTTGATACTATACTCCCAACCTGAATCTATCACAAACTCATGGATGAGCTTTAGAACAACAGCCCTCCACCGGACCTAGTGCTGCAGGACTGTAATCTCAGTTACTTGAGACACCAAGGCAGCAGGATCACGTGCTCCAGGCCTGCCTAGACCTTGAGTGAGTTCAATGTGAGCCTGGATAACCTGGTGAAACCCTGTCTCAAAAACAGAAAGGGGACTGGAGAGGCTCACAAGTTTAAAGCATGTGCTGCTCTTGCAGAGAACCTGGGTTCAGTCCCCAGCGCCCACATGGTGATTCACAACCACCCAGAACTGTAGTTACTCATGTCTTCTTCTGATCTCTGCATGCACCAGCGCACACAGTGCACATGCATACAAGCAGGCAAAACATTCATAGACAGAAAACAATTTTTCCTGAGTGCTGGAATTTAAGGTATGTGCCACCACTGCCCAGCATTGAAACATTTCCTTAATTGAGGTTCCCTCTTCTTGGATGACTTTAGCTTGTATCAAGTTGACATAAAACTGTGCAGCATAGTCTCTAAAATCATAATTTTTCCTTTGGAATTTTTTAAAGTTGTTTTTAGTTGGTTGGTTTTGTTTAGTTTTGGTCTCCTGTAGCTCAGGCTAGCCTTGTACTCTTGATCTTCCTGCCTTTATCACCAAACTGCTGGGATTACAGAGATATGCAAAATGACTAGTCTTTAGTGTAGTTGTTTTTACCTTTTAAAGATAGTGAGAAAAAATTATGTGATTAGAATGTATCAACATTAAAATATTAGTTAAAATGTTTCAATAGCAGCAGCATTAATAAAAAATCATGCAAAATCAGAATTTTTCTTTTCCTTTTTAATTAAAAAAAATTATGTGTAAGTGTTTTGCTGCATATATGTCTGTTCACCGTGTACATGCTTGATTCCCAGAGAGGCTAGGAGAGGGTGTCAGATCCCCTGGAACTGGAGTCACAAACAGTTGCTAAATTGTCATATAATTTTTGTGAATCAAACCTTGGTCCTCTAGAAGAACAGCCAGGGGTCTTAACCACTGAGCCACCTCTCCAGTCCCAAAGGTATATCCCAGGCTGGTCTTGAATTCATGATTCTCTTGCCTCTACTTCTTCAACATACCCTACTGGCATGTGCTACCACAACTGGCTTTTAGCTATAGAGACCAGGCTGGCCTGAAACTCAGAGATCCATCCACAGGCCTCTGCCTCTGCTACCATTCCAGATAAAATAAAATCCTAAGCACTAAAATCTGTAGTTATCATACAAGACCTACATTTAAAACTTTCATTAATTCATAGTTCATTTTATTTAATTCCTTAATAACAGTAATCCATAACTTCCGATATCGAATCTGCAGACAGCTGCAGTCTGTTTACAGTCTGTTGTCTCCTAATAATTTCTGGTATAAATCAGTTATTTGTTCTTAATCTACAGAGCAGATCTACAATACTTCCTAGGGAGTTATTACTAGGTCAAAAATTGCCAATACTAAAAACAAAGAAAAATTTGCAATAAAAGCTGACTTCAACTTAATCAGTAATGGTTGCTGACAATCAGTTGTAAAGTGTTCTTCACTTGTGGTCATTTTCTTTATTAACAGCACATACTATGTGCTGTAGGAATTCCTACAGCCAGTAGCCTTTAAGTTACCTGCCCACTTGG
>LOJH01020069.1:3650-20917 GCA_001685095.1 Ellobius talpinus
TCTATCTATCTATCTATCTATCTATCTATCTATCATCTATCATCTATCTGTCTACTTTCTATTGTCTGTAAACCCCTCCCTGTGTGTGTGTGCTCTCAGAAGTCTGCACATTTGCTAAGAAATATTGAATGTTTAATAGTTTTCCTTTCTTAAATTTTTAATTGACATATACTTACATCATTTATCTATTCCCTCCAAACTTTTCTCTGGCCCCCTTTACTCCCTCTCAAATTCATGGCCTCTTTTTCTTTGGTTATTATTGTGACATACACACATGTATATACATATATATGCATAAATACAACCTGCTGAGTCTCTTTAGTGTGGCTTATGTCTTTGATTTCAGAGTAACAGTAATTGACACAGTATGACTGCCTACACAAGACAAAAATAATGACAGCACCAGTAGACATAAATATTAAGATTGAACTTTTGAGAAAGTTGCACATGTCACGGCACTAAGATTAAGGAACTGTGGGCTCTTTAGGAGCCCTTACCCTAATGCTTCATGGTGACTGTTTATGAGAATCGACCAGACGAAAGCAACATTTCAGAGAAGGTATCATGTGTGTTATAAGTCTTACTTTTTCCTAGACAAAAAAATAAAATTGTTTTCTAACGGGGAAAGAGATTGGGGCACCAGGACCAGTAGCTCAGACCTTGGCATGCCTGTATTGACTATGCCCTGTCCAAGGTGCTGATGTAAGTGTGGTTTGAATGGTGGTTTATAATTCATACAGAAATGTCCTTTCCCTTTTCAGCCACTAACTGATCCAAGTGCTGAAGCCTCACCAATAATTGTTAATGTTTTTCCAACTGTGTGTAATTGAATGTACTTAATCTTAAGCAGAACCCTATTATTCTTAGCTCTTTTATTGTATAATGAAGGAACTGTTCTTCAACAAGGTTATTCTCTATCTTATTTGCTAAAAGAACTGGTAGAATACAGTTATTTCTATTTTTAGTTTTTAACTTCAAATATAATTGCATCATTTTTCTCCTTCCCTTTCCTCCATTCCACCCCTCCCTTGCACTGGCCCTTCCCATGCTCCCATTTCTTCACAAATACAATCACGTCTGATCTCTTGTTCTTTATTGTGTGCTTGCACGTGTAAATGCATGAGTGTGTGTGCATGTGTGTGTGTGTGTTCCTAAATACATAAATACAACCTGCTCATTCCATGTAATGTACTTGTATGGATATTAATATGATTCCAGGACTGGCTAATTGGTATTTCTTTTGAGAGCATTGGATGGCATAAAGAAAAGTCATGTTTATTTTTTTCTTTATTCTCAAGGTAGAGGATTCCTTACATGATTGGCCTCTGTATGATGTGTGTCTGTAAAGAGCTGGGGGGCGTTTTTTCCTGCAAGAATTTTCAGTGTCTTTGCTGCATTTTCCAGCACTTTCTGTAGTTTCCATGTAATGTGTTTCCTTTGATTTCAGTTTTTGAAAATTTCCTCTGATATTTTTTCTTTGAATAATTTGACTGTGCATGGAATGTGGGTTATATGGTGGAGTACTTTTGTCTCCAGTATTTTAAAGCATGTGAAAGGATCCCAATATTTTAAAATTGATAAACTAGCTAATATAAATAACTCAAAGCAAGGCCATGAGAAAGTTATGTGGAACAGAGATCCATACACAGTCTGTTGTAGCTCAGTAGATCTGTTTGAAGATGAAAGCAGCACCTCACAGCAGGGTATGCACAGGCAGACTTTTGCCCAGGTCTGTGTAATATTTATGTTTGTTGCAGTCAGCTCATGACTTAGATGTTCTATCTTGGATATTACACACATATCCTTTATTAAAATACCAGTGACCAGATGTTTTTATTTGAAAAATATTCCAATTTTGATATATTTTCATGTCAACAGTGGTGATTTTCCTTAAAGTTGGGAACTATGTTGACAGGTGGAACTGACTTGCTTTGCTTCCATACCTTGCAGCCTCAGGGTAGCTTTGTAGAATATTTTATGTAATTCTGCAGATAAAGATTAATTTTATGACTTGAAATTTTCACTTTTAGCAAAATGTCGGCATCCAAAAACTCCTAATTTTGAACAATTTTGCATTTCAGTTTTTCAGTTACGGAATTTCCGCCTGTGTATAGTTTATTCTGGTTTCCTGCTTTCCTCACATGTTTTCTTATTGTGTGTCCACAACAGCTCATGTGTGCTTGAAATAGTCTACCTTTGTTAATGAAATGCTTATTAGGAAAAATGGTTTCATAGGGAGAACCCCCAAGTTTGTTTGGAATATACGGCAAGTATACTTTTAATTATCTAATGATACTAAATGGTATTTTGTGTACATCCACTCATTAATGAAAATATTCCCTATTTTTTTCTGAGAGAAATGAAGGGGAATTGAGTGACTATTGGCTACCAAAAATCCTGTTCGCAATCTGAAGCTCCCTGTCTTCTCTCCTTCAAGTGCTCTGTGACTTCGGTGTTGGTCACAGAGCCTCCTCACCCAGCACTGGCCATCTGTTGCTTGCCAGGTCCCAATCGTGAGTGCAGGGCAGGGAGGGGGTTTTTCTATGATTGGGGAGATCAACAGGCTGATGACCAGAAAACAAATGAGCAACAACTAAATTAAGGAAAAGTGTGTGGGGGGGGAGCGTGATGAGTTCAAAATGAACAAGGGATCAGGGAGAAGAAATAACACCCAGTTATCTTTAGTGTTGTGAAGTCTAATGTGCATCTATATAATTTCTCTAGAGTTTCATATTGGTCCTGAAAATAATCTGTGGCTTTCTACTAATAGTGTTTGTCAAGGGAAAAGAGAAAAGAAGAAGAAAGAGAAAGTAGGTGGGTGGAGGAACAGGACAGGCTATTTCCTTTAGAAAGATGTAACATTGAAGAGACGTGTGTGGAGGTTAGGACAAAGTTCACCACTTAAAAGTGGAAAAAAATTCTTTATATAATTGAAACATTCTATCGAACAAAATTCAGAATTTGTCAGGAGTATAAACGTGGCACCGGAAGGAAGCTTCATCCTCTGAATTTTGTTTCAGAGCAGGTGTAGTAGACGGTTGCCAGCTCTGTACACGTTGCTTCCTTAGAGAGTTCAGTTACCTACATAACTGGCATGCTTTCTTCTAACAGTGGGTTACACTAAACATCGTTGGGAAACTGAGTTTACAAAATAAAATAATTGTTTTACCTCAGTGAGAATTGCTGTTCCCGTGGTCACATCACACATCTCTGAACCTTAAGAATTCAGCCTGTATGTTCCAAGTCTTAACAAGTAGCTAATCACGCAGCAGGACCTTTTTGGTTGAACTTCACCATGTTGTTCACAGACTACAGAGCTATTGCGCTTTCTGAGTCCACATTAATGAGTGACTGTTCATACATAAAGGACATATTTTTTGTTATTATTGAGACATTCATCCGTGAGCCCAGCCTCTACATATCTCCCTCCTTCTCTTTCCCCCTGGAATTCCTCTTACTCTACAGTCCACCTCCCAAATTCATAATCTCTTCCTTAAGTATTGTTGTTATACATATATGCATATGTGTGTATAGCTTTGCATGCATGCATATATAACCTATTGAGACCGTATAGCTTTATCTCTATCTATATGTGTTCAGGGCTGACCACCTGGGTTTGGACAACCCATGTTGGAACTCATGGAGGAGATTGAATCTCCATTTTCCAGCCGGCATTGAGCATCTGTCGTTTTTTCACCTATGAGTGGGATGTATTAATGGAGCTCAGATTAAAAAATACAATGTTGCATTGCAACAATAAAACTGGCCAGTGTTTCTAAATCAGCACAAATAGTACCCAGTGTTGGTTAATTTTGGCAATAAATCTTCAATGTGTAATACTTTGAAGGAGAAAAAGAAATGGTGGGGTCCTTTTAAATCTGATATTATGTTGATTCTCGTGGTGCAGGCCTGTTCTTGCTTTGCTGGACACTGAGGTAAAAGACTATCAAGTTCAACTTGGTAAGATCCTGTCTCAAAATGAAAATGTAAAATGAAGACTGGGAACATGGCTCAGTGGTAAAGCACGAGACTAGCATGTACAAGGATCTATGTTTAATTTCCGATATTGCAAATAAAACAAGTTGATACTATCCATTGCCAGGCTATAGTAGTAATATTTCCTGTATCTGACATATTCAGCCATTATCTTGCAATATTAATATTAAGTGAAAATGTCCAAGTCAGTGGCTCTGCTGGAGATAAGCACACCTATAAATAGATCTGTGTAATCCCTATCATGGCTGTCCTTCCCTGTAAATATTCTAAATGATAACTTTCGGAGACAGAGATTTGGCTGAGAGACATGATGAGAAAATAAGCTAGGCTCAATCTACAGATGGCTACAGAATTTTCAAGTCATTTTATTTCAAGTTATATCAGTCATTTTAAAGCAACTTTCCTTTGACATTCTCTGATTTGTCATTTTACAAAATAATTTAAATTAATTAATAGCTTCTGGATAATAGTTTTTAGAAAACAGCACTTTGCAATAGCAAAGTCTTACTCTCCAAAAACAAATTGTGTTTGATGAGACAGTTTCCATCAACACGTCTTTGGGCCAGTCTGTGGGGATACTTTCTTGATTGACAGTTGATTTGGGTCTACCAGTCCCACTGGGCGTTGTGTCCCCCCTCTAAGAGGTGTCCCTAGGTATATAAGAAAGGAGACTGAGCAAACCATAGGGACCAGCCAGTAAGCAGCCTTCCTCAATGATCTCTGCTTTAGTTCCTGCCTATCTTGATTTGCCTTCCCCTGATTATGGAATATAATCTGAAAGTCTAATAAACCATTTCTTCCTCCTACCTTCAGTACCCCAGAACACGTGGGTTTGAAATCTGAATCTGATGGTCATGACTCATTCAATTTGGAAATATTGTTCTACTTTGTCTCCTATCTGTGAAACAAAATTAACCAGTGCTTCTCTGTCTGCCTCCCATAGGTTTTTTTGAGAGCAAATATATCAACAAGTGCTATTTACTTTGAAAAGATGACATTGTTAAATGAGTATATAGGATTTTGTTAATTTAGATTCTAGCAATAATACTAGAAAGAGAGATACCTCTTTCCAAGAGGAGTATTTTGTTCTGTGATTCAAAATAATTTCCTCATATATAGTAAATTTCATAAGACATACCAAAATGTGAATTAAACTGACCTTTTAACATTTTAATATCTGTAAAAATATTAAATAATAATATCACAGCTAGATTTGCATAGTTATCGAATGCTGTGTTAGTGCTTTTTGGATCAAATAGTAACCTAATTCAGCCATTGCTACAAAGAACCCTCAGAGCTATAATCAAGGAAGGGCCTTTGCTATTAGATTTTATGAATGGTAACATTTCTTTCTTTTGTGTGTATAGGGCAGCACATTGTAGGGTGTACGTGTGTGTGTGTGTTCACGTGTGTGCGTGCGCATATTTTTGTGTATGCAGACTCCAGAGGTCAACCTTGGGTGTAGTTTATCAGGCATTATCTATCTACCTTGTTCTTTGAAATTGTCTCTCATTGTCCTGGAACTCACAGATTTGGCTAGGCTAACTAGCCAGTGAGTTTTGGGTTTTGTTTTATTTCTGCCTCCCAAGTGCTTTTTTTTTAAGTGTATACCATCAGGCATGGCTTTTTATGTGGGTCCCATGAATCAAGTTCTGTCCTCACACTTGCACAGAAACTCTTTGCCAATGGAGTTATCTATTCATCTCTAAAGTTCGTTCTTTTTCCAAGAAGCCCTGAGGTCTTCCATCTTTGTCTAGTTTATTTCAATCCTGNGGCCCTTGCTGCCTGTCTGGTGTGATGATTGCAGATAAGATAGCTCCTGCCCGCTGCAGCCGCACACTCATGGTAAGGTTTTACCAGGTTCTCTTGTATCTGATACTTTGCTTTGGATTTTGGTTTTAAGTGATAGTCATATACCCTGTCCAGCATGGCTTGGCACCTTGACTGGACTTGGTGGGGAAGCAAAGGAATGAAGAAACAATGCACACACATACAGAAAAGCTGGGTAAAGTGGAGGGAGTGGCCCCAACTACTCTGAGCAACAACAGAGCCTCAGAGGTTTATTATTTACAGCAAATGGGGCACTGGGTCAGCTAGTCTCAGGAGGAGGTTCCCTGTCCGTGAGCACTCACCTGCTTCAAGCAGCAGTGGTTTCTACCATTTACACACACTGCCAGCATTCAAAATAGGACCAGAGGAAGATTTTGCCCATTCTGAGTCCGACTTTTATGTGGAAGACTTTTCTGATTTCCCATTGGCCTGAGGCATTGGTCCTTGACATGGCTGTGACCATATCAAGAATACACATTCACTCAAAGATTTCTTGGATCCCTAGTCATAGCTAACTTTTTTTGTTGTATCTGAAAATATAATATTTTTTCTTTTACATAAAGAAAGAAAAAAGTTAATGAAATAAATGCAAAAATGAGGTTTAAAGATACATTCTTCTCATATAACCCAATCAGTTTGCACACATCAGCTTGGATATTATTGAGCACTTTTTTTTGACTGAATAGGTGCTATGGACTATGACAAACATTGGTTTAACTTAACCTACCAAATGAACTAGATCTTGGGAACTGTGATTCTTGGCCATGTGGACATGAGTTGTTGACGTCAGTATGGTGTGTATAGGAGTTGATTTTTGCTTTGTGTTTAATGATCCCCACACTCTGGGATCATTGATCAGATTTTGCCTTATTTTAAGGATGTAATGTAAGAACTTATTTGTGTTTCTGGGTCTGAGTTACCTCACTCAATATTTTTTTTCTAGATTTATGTATTCACTCATAAGTGGCTTTTAGACATAAAGAAAAATCAGCCTATAGGCCATAACCCCAGAGAAACTAGACAACAAAGAGACCCTAAGAGAGATATACATGGATCTACACAGGAAGGTGAAAAAGATAAGATCTCCTTAGTAAATTGGGAGTGTTAGGGGTCACAGGAGAGGGTCGAAGGGGAGAGGGGAGGAAGGCATGGGAATGGAGAAAAATGAATAGCTCAATAAAAAATGAAATAAAAAAGGAAAAAAAAAGAACTCATTTATGTTTGGACTTGTAGACATGGACCTTAGCTGTCTCCATGTAGTAAGCTTTATAGGCCTGTACAGACCTAGATAAAGGAAAGCAAATTGTTCTGAGATATTTGCTCACTGTAGGAAGATGTGTTGCTGTGATTGGTATATTAGGAAGCTGAAGGGCAATAGCTAGGCAGGAGGTATAGGTGAGTCTTGTAGGCAGAGAGGAAGTAGGGGAGGGATCTAGGAATGCATCAGATGCCAAGGAGACATGGAGGGAGTCAGACTTGCAGAGTGAAAGAAAGGTAACAAGCCATGAGGCAAAACAGAGAGTAATATAAATGGATTCATTGTTACCAGAGCTAGTGGGATAGTCTGAGCTAAGGCCAAACTTTCATAATAAATAAGAAGTCTCTGTTGTTATTTGTAAGCTGGTGGCTGACAGCAAAGCTGTTTGAACATTTGAAGCCAGTATCAACTGTTCCTCAAGAATATTTCTTTAGGATTTTCCCCCCCCAGCATTAACCGACATGAGTCAATTAATAAGCCTGACATTTCTCATTTGTATATATCTTCCTATTTAATCTTCCACATAATTCATGAGGTCATTCTGTCAGCATGATGTCACTGAGGAAACTGAACAGAGAAGTTAAATAACTTGTATATAACAATATCTTGTGAGTAGAGAAACAGTGGACACCGGCTGACTGTGTCCAGAGATGCTTGGGACCAGATGTGTTTCAGGTAGTCACACAGAGGGACTTGTTAAAAAGGTGGAGTCTATGTCACCTCATAATGACAGAGGTGGAACCTCTGAGGCAAGGCCAGTGATCTGCTGTACTGAGACTTCTCCCTGATGTAGGTGTGTGCTGAGGTTTCACTTCTCCTCTGGAGTGGTTTCTGGGTCTTCAGATGTAGTCCTCTGAAACCTTCATTGCCAGGAACAATAAAGCCATCCAGTCCTGTGGTTTCATTGAGAACTCAAGTGAAGCTTCCATATTAGATTTCTCACACTGGAAAATGTGTTGTACCTGGTCAAGCCCGATTCCTCACCCTTGAAAGCAGGATGTCATTGTATTTTCCTCTTAAACCTGTTCTGTCTCTTGACAATCCTACTTGCCCTAGTCATGTCACTGGTTTCATTTCATTTATTGTATTTATTTAGTGTGTCTGTTCCATCATGTGGCTGTAGAGGACAGGGGACAACTTTTGGGCATTGGCTGTCTTCCCTCAGCAAGTGAGACTCTGGGGACCAAATCAGGTTGTCAGTCTCGGCAGCAGGTGCCCATCTCTCCAGCCTCTGATTTCTGTTTAGAGTCCCACTTCATTACGTCATGACTAGTTTTCAACGCAGCTCCTAACCCTTGAGTTCATTTTTTTGACTTCTTCCTTTTTGCAGTCTCTTCCCTGGTGTTCACATGACTCATGTTGGGGGAGCCTCAGCTACGTGTATGGAAAATCATGGCCTGTGTTCAGCAGGCATTCACTTCCCTAGACTGTATTCTGTGTGTGTCTCCTGAACTTACCTCAAGTCCCTTAAATTTAGTAGTATTTGTGCATGAAAATATGCCAAGGGCACAGTGGTAACCAACCTGACAGTTTGATTCTCTGGATTCAGATCAGCTTGTCTAAGACACAGACCTTCCCAGAAGCTCCCAGACAACGCCTGCCCATTAACAGATGTGGTAGCAGCAAGTCGAATAACTTGTTCTGCCTCCTTTCTGTAATAATAGCAAGAAAATAATTGTCCTTTATGTTCCATAAAGGTTAAATTTTCAATATTTTTATAGAACAATTCAGGACAGCTTCTCCTTAGCTAAAATCAGCATTTATATTTTTGCAATATATCCCCTTTATCTCTAAATGACACAAGGACACAGGGCTTCATTGCCTGTGGATGTGGTGCAGGCTTCTCTTCTGATCCCTTCTTGCTGGCATCCTCGTTGCTTTTCTCCATGCCAGGCTTTGCTAAGGAGTGCTTTCAGGACCACTCTGAACTTGATGGATCCAGCCTCTCACCTAAGCCAGGCTTTCACTTAGCTTACTTGCATGGTAATTAGGTGGCACACACATTGTTAGGCAGCAAAGGAAAAAGCATGTCTTGCAAAACATGAGGTACTTACAGAATAACTGGAGAGGTTTTCTTCTCTTCCTCTTCTAATGGCTGTCCCTCTCCAAGCCTACCTACTTTCTACCTGCCTCACTTAAGAAAGCTTGCCTCTATACCTATAATTTAAAAGAAAAATATTAAGCATCATATACTTTAGAATTAATTGTACTGAGGCAGATTCCTGGCTTTATTTCTAACAGTTTGAACAAAAGATTTCTGTGAGAATTGGGGAATAATGGTTTCCTAGGGCATTATAAAACTGTCAAAATTTAAACCCTTTGAAGCCAGCCCCATTGCTCACAGTGCTGAAGCAGAATTATGGCTTGATCTTAGGAGCCAGGAGGCCAATGTGGGCAAGCACGAGGGGACATCATCTCACATGGTGAACCAGAACAAACCAAAAACCAAGTGTGTGTGTGTGTGTGTGTGTGTGTGTGTGTGTGTGTTTGTATCAGTTATTGTGTTAATGCTTTTGTATTTCTATTTGTTACCAGATTAACTATGAACAGATTTTCTTTCTGGCCTTCAATTTCATCACTGTAAAATGAAATGATAATACTTGTTTTGCTGCGTGCTTTTTTGTTAAATATAATTGACATAAGCTAAAAGCACAAAATAAAAATTCAAACAACCAGTGGATATAATTTATTATTTGTTATTTCAGGAATTTATGTTTATTATGGAATGTTAAACTCATGTGCAATGTAGACGTAATAGTTAATTTTAGTGTAATTGTTTAAAAAATGATTTTATTTTGTAGTTTGGCATTTGAACTGACCCTTTCTAGAAGTCTTTAAATAGGCCCCATTTGACCTGGCATAGACTGGATGTCTTAGATGGCTAGACCCAAAGATTCTCTTGTTTTGAGATTTAGTGCCTTGCCCTTGGCCTGATGGGAACACAGAAAACAGACATAACACAGGTGAAAGCAGAAGGACATTGTTTTCTTTCCATTATGCCAACTGCAGTGTTTGTGGGGTGGTCCATGGGTTTTAGCAGTGACAACCCTTTCAACTGGCATGCCGGGAATCCCGCAGTTTGACTGCTAAGTTAGTAGGCATCACTAGCTTGCCACACGCAAAGGTCGTGAACAGTTCATGTAAAGTAAGGCGGAGCAGGTGTGTGTAGTTTCAGATTCCTGTAGTTGCAGTGACGCTACTAAGCACAGATGCGTTTTCCAACTTTGCCATAGTTTACTAGCTTCTTTGTTAGGGAAAGCGGGAAGTAAAAGTTCCAGTGATACCAAAATGCATTATTGAAGTCTTTGTTTCTGTGTACCTGAAGAAAAACAGCAGGCACAAGTCATTGGGCATATTGTGGTTTACACAGACAATGTTTTTGTTTATTGCCTGCTTTATGCATGCATGCCTTTTTTCTCCCATGTCATTTTATATGTTTGATAAGAGTTTACAAATACTTGTTGACTTTAAAGAAATATTTATATGTATTCATAGTTTTAAAACTTGCCTGGCAAGAATAGCACATATTTGAGAATATATACCCTAGTTCATATATTCTGCTCCATGCTCTACTTAAAATTTACACCATAAGTCATTAAATCTTGAAAACAAAAATACACAGTAAATTAAAATATTGATGAATGATCTATTAAATATCCTATTTTACTCTAAAATCTGCTTGATACCCAAATAAAAATATCTAGAAAAAATTAGGCAGTTTTATCTCTAGCTAATTAATTAAATTAAAAATACTACAGGCTCCTAAAATATGATAAACTGGGCTGAGCCATGCAGTGGTGGCGCATGCCTTTAATCCCAGCACTCGGGAGGTAGAGGCACGATCTCTGTGAGTTCTAGGCCAGCCTGGTCTACAAGAGCTAGTTCCAGGACAGGCTCTAAAGCTACAGAGAAACCCCGTCTTGAAAAATCAAAAAAAAAAGAAAAAAGAAAAAAAAAGAACAGCTACGAGCTCACATCTGGATCTGCAGGTAGGAAGCAGAGGAATGGAATCAGGTCTTTTGCACCTCAAACCCATACTCAGTGACACACCTCCTCCAACAAAGCCACACCTCTGAATCCTGCCCAAACAGTTCCACCAACTGGGACCATATATTCAAATTCAGCTGTTTTGATACATACATATGTATATTATCAGATGATATTCTAATAAATTTTGTTAAGTCTGTTAATGATTAAGATGATTAACAGCCTCTTGTGATGTGAGGTAATTTTTCCCTGTTAACGGGATGTTTGAAGTTAGTAAGAACTTTGTCTAAGGAAATTTCGGCAAATTATCTGCGAGTAATTACTATATCATACTTCTCCCTTTTCCTCTAGCTACTTTTCTGCCCTTTACATGCTATTAAATGATCTTAACCCCAAGGTTTTATTTCTGAACTTCTGGTTCTCGCTAGAAAAAGCTCATCTTCTCACATAACTCCAGGCACTGATTCTTCACCAAGATCTCCCAGCTGTGTGTCAGGGTTAGGACTGTCCTTAAGAGTACATTGTGCACAGTCTCAACTTAATACTGCATGAACACCTGCCCAGAAACGAGGCTAAAGCCCCTTCCTTCTTAAACGCCAATTTCATTGTTCTCTGATTCGAAATTTGAGATTCCTTCCAAATTCTCCATCTCCATGTTTTCCACTGATTCCTTTGCCACATCTAGACCTCTTGCTCATGGACACAGCATCACTTTGTCCCTGATTCAGGACACCTTCTCATTTTAGAGACCTCTCCTCTCATCTTGATGTTCTCACCTGCTTTGGCATCCATCACTGCTGATCTGGTTGCTCTCGGCAGATGCTCAGTTAGAAAATGGTCCAGCTGCCTGAGCGTAACACTTGGCGCGCATCACTACCTGATCACTTAGTCATGCTTTCTAACAAGCGTACCACCGAACCTTACGCTGGCTTTGTGCAAACACCGTGCCATACCCTTATACAGATCGTGATGGCTACAGTGTCACTGGGTTATGTATCCTTAGGGAGCCACTTTCATACACACAGGTCATCATTGATCAACACTTTGGTAATTATAATCTCATAATTGTTTTCACTAGCTACACAGACTTCCATCACATTTGCTTTCGAAGACACGTCAGAATCATCATCTGGCCAATAATCTGGCCACCTTTTAACGTTCATTACAGCAGATCAATTATTTAAATGTGCCCATGTTTGTTTTATTTTCACGCAAATCCCTCTTAACTTCCCAACTGTACAATGGAAATAATTGTCTCACCCCAAATAAGCTAACTAAATGCCTTGTAGACATATTTGTAATCCAGGCTTGGTAAGTGTCCCCCGACTGTTTACAATCAATCACCTGGCTTTCCACTCAGCCTTGCCCCATCATTTCTCCTCTCTGAGCTTATCATCTGTTCCTACTTTTATTGCCATTCCAATGAGCTCTTATGTACTTAGAACACAGTGGGTGTTCAATAAATATTAAAGAGGAACAGCATATTTCCCATGCCAAGTAAGATCTAGTCCCATTTCCAGGCATGCCAGGAAGGTAGTTTAATTTTATTTATCCATGAGTATTATTAAGGAAGCGGCTCTCCCTCACTCCAAACACTTGCCCCACAGATTTTTATATCCTAATTATCCTTATTGTGCTACTTTGATGCTTCACTGTCTCTCTCTCCGTGCCTCATTTCTTCTGTCTTAACTGGCATCTCCTCTATCCCGCATACTTTCTTGGAATATTCATTCATTGGTTCCTACGCCTGCCAGAGAATGTTTTCTCCCAGACAGTCATCTGATGGCTCCTAGTGACTGTCCATTGGCCCATTCTTTGTCAATGCTGTGCTCTTGTGTTGTTCCCTTTGCTCTGAGGTCCTGGGAATTTTCCTACACAGGTTGTCCTTTCCCACCCACATTGACTCTTAGTCAGATCTTTGACCTTGGGGATATTCATTAACTTATCCAGGGACTGATGTAAAAATGCTCAATCACTGTCACCTTTTTTTTCTTTCACATATTGCTAATGTAACATTAACTACGATGAACTGCAGCTCTATTTAGTAATTTGCTGTGTCCAGTGGACTATGTGCCTCCTAAAGGGGGTTTAAGTCCCAGAGAGGTCATATCCATCATTGAAGTCACCTCTGGGTACTTATCTGGTCACAAATGCACTTAAATACTTTTGAGGAAATGACCCTTAGCTTTAAAGACACTTCATTTAGCCACAGCACTGTTCTCTCACTGTCCTTGAGGCAGTTGACATCCTGCCCCTCATCCTGTGGATCACCTCTGCTTCTCCATGCCTCGAAAGCTTTCATAGGATTTCTTCCGAAGACTAAGAAGTTCCTACCTGTGCCAAAAGAAGAAAACATTTGAACCACAGTATAATATCAGTGTCATCCCGGGGACTATTTATCTGAACTCTTTTTCTACATTGCTCTAAAGTTAATATGGGGTTATTCGCCACTGCTGTTATAAAAATAAAATGTGAAGTCTAAATTGACTTACTGTTGTATTATTATTTATGTGCATTTTAGTGCATATTTTCACACGTTTCCAGATGACGAAAACCTTTAGCACATTTCTCTTACTGCAACAGCCCGCCTTGTGGTTGTGTAAGATCTGTATTGCCCACTCTAGTGGTTCTTAATTAGCTCATTTGTTTATAATTACATTGAATTAATTTGTTTGTAGTATGGTGCATCCTTCCTTGTCATAGCCAACCATTCTGTATATCTGTAAACCAGATGCGATGAACAAAAGAAAGGCAGAGAGGACATATCCATCGTTGGGTATGGATCACTTTTAAAGTGGACAGAGTGACTGTGTTTCAACAACGTAACTGGTATTGAATGAGACGTTAACACCCACTGTGATGTCAGTTTCAGATGAACATAGATTTTGAGGAAACTGAGGATAGCATTTTCAGAACGAACTTCCTTGAATATGCCAGCGTATACCATATGGTCTCAACACTGCCATAAAAGTGTTTCATTGTCCACTATTACTTCAACATCCTCTGTCTGCTGCCCACTGTCATCTGTGAGGAAGTATCTGAAAGTGAAAGTGATAAAACAGTGAAGTCTATTGGTCTACTTAATGTTAGCGAGTCTAAGTTCTATTTCTGGCTCTGTCTTCCCTTCTTGGCTGCGGTACAGGCTGCCTAAGCTTTCGTTATTACTTATTTTATTGCACTGTATTGTTTTTTAAAGTGATTATTTCCATGGCAACGAGGCACTATTCCAAGCATCAGGGATGGATAACAGCCACAGTGGGGTTGGAAATCAGCAAAGAAGATAAAGAAAATGGAGAGAACAGGGGTAGGGACCATAAGAACTTGAAAGCAAAAATATAAGACGAGCCAAGAGATCACTGGATATCTTCACATTTCTTATGTCATTTCTGGGAAAGTTTGCTTTCTACAGGTTTACAGGCTCAATGAATAAAATAGCCAGGTTTATACTCTTTTCTTATAGCACAAACCAAAAAGGCTACACTTGTGAAGTCATCGTTACACAGTCCTCCTGGTCTGCCATCTTTAACCTTCAGTGACAGTTTGCTTAAAGGCGGGAGGAAATAGTTATGTCAGTATAAAGAAATGCATCGACTCCCAGATGGGGAAGTAACCCTAAATTTAAAAGTAAAACCCAAACAGATTGCACACTGTTTGTCAGAGAGGAAAGAATAAAAGTCCTTTGATGACGAAGACTTGGATTTGACTGTTAGTTGTGGCTTCTGCTGTGTATTATCCAAATGGGCTGTGGTGATTCAAAAGATAATAAAAATAGTTAACAGGTAGGTAATCGTAATCATAAGGATCTCAGCTTTATTGTAGGCACTGATCTTATTTCCATATGTTAATTTCACATTGTAGCTTTCCTGGTAAGAAAGGGATGTTTTGAATTTATAGACAACATGTATCATGAACATTTGGCCTTTGAAATGTCTTCCCTTCACCACAAAACAGGGAAAAGTCTTGTATCATAAATTCAAGTAGGGCAGACTCCTCGTGTCTTACGTTGTTCGTATGAACTGACACTGTAGAACACACTTGACTGTCATTGGTGTGAACTGACTCTTCAGAACATATTTGGCTCTGTCATTAGTGTGAACTGACACCGCAGAACACATTTCACTCTCATTGGTGTGAACTGACATTGTAGGACACATTTGACTGTTGTTTGTGTGAACTGACACTGCAGAATATATTTGACTCTGTGATTGGTGTGAACTGACTCTGCAGAACATATTTGACTCTGTCATTAGTGTGAAGTGACACTGTAGGACACATTTGACCCTGTCATTGGTGTGAGCTGACACTGTAGGACACATTTCACTCTGTCATTGGTGTGAACTGACACTGTAGGACACATTTCACTCTGTCATTGGTGTGAACTGACACTGTAGGACACATTTCACTCTGCCATTAGAGCTCTACCTTGTAGGAGGTCCTAAACTGTTGACCAAAGCTGCATATTGCCTGTGACTGCAAGCATAATTTTCATTTGGTGGCATAATGTGGTGTGTGGATATGTTTTGACTTTTAAGTATTGTTTTACAGGAATGAACTGTGTTTTGTGTCCATTTCCTTTTCACTGAGCTCAAGGGGGTGGGTCCAGAGTTGCTTTGTTTACTATATGGAAGCAAATGAAGTGGTTGTGCTCATCTCTCACCTCAAACTCATGGTTTAAGTGAGCCCATAAAGCAGGTTTGAGAGGAAATGGATTAACAGCTCCTCTCTGCCAAAGTCACAGTGCAGAAGTTTGCTCCATTTGGATGGCAAGAAGGACATAAAAATCACGTCATAAAAATGTCATGTTATATGGATGGATAGAAAAGAAAGTAAAATGATTTATGATATTTGAGCTTTATTTATTCTACACACCATAGTCCAAAAACAGTTCCACTCAGCCTTCATAAGTAAATATTTCTTTGGAATATAATTGTATTTTATGAATAGAAGTGTTGAAGTTTATACTGAAGCCTACACAGTTTGTTTAAGGACTAATAGATTCAGAACCCAGGTCTCTTAACTCGAACTCTAGTAAATTCTCTTGACATTAAACAAGGTACCTGACATCACTGTGTCATTAGGATTCTATTACCAAAATTTAATTTAAAAGAAAATGAAAATGAACACTAATGAAAACCATAAATACATTGAATATTTTGAGATCAAGTGAATAATATTTGACTCATTAGTAAGCAGGCTTTCAGTCAGTTGAATTTTAAAAGTTATAATTATGGCAATAATGACCTTTTCCATTAGATGAATAGAGGAACATTATTCCCTAGGTAATAGTTTAAGTTTTTGTTTGTGCTTTTGTTCTGTCTGGAAGATGATTCAGTAATTCGTAGGACGTTTAGCGTGTGTAAGAATAAGAAATGAGCTAATTAACCTTAGATTTCTTTGTCAGACTTGGTTAGCAGCAGATCTGCCACTTGAACTCTTATTAGACAAGGTAACATGGTGGGAAGAAATGGCCAGGAATCCTCTATGAATTCTAATCAAAGTTTCTATAGCACTGATTTCCCCTATGCATGTTCCTTGGTTTGCAAGGTACTTAGTTAGTTGATTTAGTTTAGAAATAATCCCCTGAAGGGTAGAGTCAGTTTTGTTTGGTTTAAATAGCTTGAAGAGAGATGCATTCAGGGAACCTTTAATCAATTTCCGTTATGTCTCAGGTGCTATATGAAATCAGAGTTCTAGACTCGTAAGGTAGCATGTGCAAAATAATAGTGATTTTTATTGAAAAATTTATTTTTTCCAAATATGAATTGGCATTCTTATTCTTGATGACTATCAACTAAATATTTTATTTATATCCATGAGCTAAAGCCTGGAAATCTAAAAATGAGAGGACTTCTCTTAGATTGTGTTGTAGATATTGTAGGAAGTGGGATCTCAGTGGACTGCATACTGTGTGTACAATTGTGGTTGCATGAAATTACATCACCCAGTGACACTATAGCCCACTTAGCGTGTGTAAGTACCCTCTGACGTTCACATTGCAAAATAGCCTAACAACACATTTCTCATTGTTAAGTGGTGATGCTTGCCTACAGCTGTCTCATCCAAATTTGTTCCTGTGGTCCTATTAATCCTTCATTCAAGAACTTTTAAAATATCTTCTTTCCTGTTCCCATATTCACCCTTCGGGAGCCATTTTAGGGTTGGCAAGAGTCTTGGCTCTAGAGGGGTTCCCAGGTGT